>JAVJIF010016921.1:0-102552 GCA_038442645.1 Agave tequilana | reverse complement strand
CGGTGGTGTAGGCGGGGGATGTAGAGCAAGGTGCTCGAACTCGAAACATATCTTGGACTTTGCGTTTGATCCACTTGTCTCTAAACTCTCTCTCTTTACATTTGTGCAAAGCATCATACTTCATATCATATCATATTTGCTTGTGCTCATAATTCATATTGCCTTGCATTATTTCATTTTGCTATTCATTCTTATATGCTTGGCTTGATGTGTGTGTGCCTCACTTGTACCTAATCAACAAGAGCTTCACATAGCACCTCAACCCATTCAAGGGGAATCAAGAGGAGTTAGTCCAGAGCCTTCACGGGGAATTCGGCTACACTTGTTGATTGTACTAAGTGTGTTGCAAAGATTGTTTAAGCTCCGCATTTAGCGCACATAGTTTTGCATTAGTTCTCTAGATTAGCACTTACACCTATTCACCCCCCTCTAGGGTTTTTCATCATAGGTTTTGGTAACGATCTCTTACTCCTTATTTATTTATGCATGCTTTTCATGTTCATTATTTGTAGCATGTTTTGTTGTTTAGTGATTATCATGTAAATACCATGTTTCTTAGATCATTGACATACATGTATAGTATTTGAGGAACACCCATGTTTACATATGGACTATTATTTTGGGTTTCTCACCATACTTTAGCTATCATGGACATCATGAATCCAATAACATGTGAATTTACATAGTAATCATGTTTAGCTTTATCATGATGATTTTTATCTTGTTTTTGATGCTCATGTTTTGAATATATGTTTAAATGTTAGTTTTCATAAAAACTAGGTATATACTTGTACATATAGTGGGCCACAAATAAATCTATAATTGTTTGAGCTTGAATGCTTATTTGAACCCATTAGATGTGCTAGTATAGTCTAGTTTGATGATCCATGCATTTTAAACTTGTATTCCAATTTTTGGATTTGTTTCATGTTTCCATGTGTTTATGTTTAACTTCATGTATATATCTATTTTATCCAAACTATTGTTTATACATATACATCCTTTGAGCCACGTGCCTTCATGCATTATCTTTGTGGACTCGTTGTGTTTGGATATGTATGTATACCGTAGTTTGTATAGGACATACATATACCTTGAAGATTAAATAAGTTTTTGATGATTTTCTTGTTTCAAGGAATATAAGCTTATTGTCCATCTTCATGATTATGATCTTCACATTGTATGTACACTCAAATTTATTGTTTACTCATGTGTTTGTTTCATGAGTCATATTATGCTTAATTGATTATGAGTGTTGACTATTTGTGGATTTCATGTTTCATGAAAAATAATTTTGTTTTTATTCTTGCTTGAAGGATTTCGTACTAGTTTACAAATTTTTCAATAACTAGTTACGGTATTCTTCATATGGTAGAGTTTTCAAACACACTTTATTTTTCAAATCTATTTTTGAAAACCCCTACCATCCACGGTGCGGACGGATGGGAGATCATGCTCATATATGTTTATATTGAAAATCTTTTAAACTTGAACATGATGGGTGGTAGTTATATGATGTATACACTTGATCATTATTGTGTTTCAATTGGTATCATTGAAATTCTTTCAATTGGTATCAATTTTGACCTTTCTTGTATACTCATATATGTTTGTATGTATGTATGCTTTCAATTTCAATAGTATCAATTTCGATTGGTATTAAATTTTCATACATATATATTTTGTTTATGCTAAAGTTTGAGCTTCAACTTTGTTTCAATTGATTCAATTTCAATTGGTTTCTTATTACAAGCTTATGCATGTGTTTTGTTGGTATTTCATAAAGGGGGAGAAAATTCGATTTTCTTATTTCAATTGGTATTTATATTTCCAACTCCCTTGCTTTATGATAGAAAAAAAAAATTTCCATTTGATATCACATACTTAAAAAGAAAAATACTATCTTTGATATCAAGATGTTTACTTGACTGTTTTAAAATGGTATCTCAAAATTTTGTTTTAAAGAATAAATACAAAAGTTTTGATTTGTATTGACTATATGCAAGGAGAGCTAACATCTCTTCTACATATAGATTCATGATGAGTGTATCTTGTATTGAAGAGCTTGACAATCTCTTATTTATGTGGTACACGTGTGTAGGGGGAGCTTCACATCTCCTCTTATGCATTACATAATATGCGTTATGTGAATTAGGGCTTGTCATCCCTCTTTCATATAATGTATATATGTAGGGAAGTTACTTTACCGTTCTCTCTTCATGAATGTATATCGCATATAACATTTGTTGATTGACCTATGTTTACTTTCAATTGGTATCAAGATGCTCATTGACATATTTTCAATTGGTACCTTAATGATTGTCACCCCTATTTGGTTTTTGTTTGTTTTAGACAAAAAGGGGAAAATATTGTTTTTATTAACCCTTTTGTTGATTCATTGTTTCGAACAAAAAGGAGGAGAAAAATTTATTGATTTAGTTTGCTTTTACCCTTATTGATGATTGATTCTTTGTATTAAAAAAGGGTGAGAAGATTTTGTTTTGTTTTGGTTTTACCCCTTTGTTGATGATGACAAAAAGTAGAGAATTATTTGAGAGTTTAACATGCATATATAAACCAAATCTTTTTGATATGCATGATGGTACAAGTTTTATATATGCATATTTATGTTTTGCATATATTAAGTTAATTTAGTTTAATTTTAATTGGTATCTAGAGCATGTTTTTTTTGAACATTTCATGGTATCTAGAACCTTTTATTGTTTATGCATATCTATGCATTCATATTTAAGAGCCTTCATTGCATATTCATTTATGTTTATTTGTTATGCATGAGTTAAGGGGGAGCTTCTTTGAAGCTTAACTTTAATCCATGCATATATAACTCCATGAGTTTTGTCATCATCAAAAAGGGGGAGATTGTTGGCCCGGAGGCCTTCCTCTCTAGTTTTGATGATGATTAACTCATGTAGTTATGTTTACTAATAATCTTGGTGTTTAGTCTCAGATCATTAAACAAGATATTAGTTGGTGATGCTTTAAAAAGAGGAGTTGGAAGCTTTCACATGGTGATTCCAGTGCCCGAGCATCAAGATCATACCTTTGCACTCGGTGGATCACGTTTGGGATCGAGTCGACTTGAAGATGGAAGATCGTCAAGAAGACTTAGGTATCCTAGTTTAGTTTAGTGTGTTTTAGATCCATTTGTAAAGCTTAGAATAGTGATATGCTCAAAGTGCACAACACACACAAGTTTATGTTTGGATTTGATTTCATGAATAGATTGATCAAAACAAGTTTACATGGTTTATATGTATAGTAGATGTATTCTAGTTATACATGCATGCTTAAACTTCTTAGACAAACTTATTTTGACTATCATATTCATGTAGTGAAAAATCTAAGTTTGATAAAATACAAGTTTTGATTTTTGGTAAAAATGTTAAAACACAAAAATGGTTTCATATGCTTGATATTTGAGTTAAATGTTTATCACAAGTTTATATATCAATGCAAAATGATAAAACTATTTTGGGTATTTTTTCAGAGATAAAAGAATTTTTAGAAATATTTTTTAACATGTGTTTCTGACCCAGATTGTGGCTGACAGGCCAGGTCAGTCGACCGCAAGGGTCGACCAGGCTTGTACATGTTTGGCAGACACAGGGACGGTCGGCCAGGCGGGTCGACCGGACCAGAGAGCTTTGCTCTCTGTATCTGGGCGGTCGGCCGTGCGGTCGACCGGGTTTCCAACGGTCACTTTTCTGACCGTTGGCGGTCGGCCGGGCCGGCCGACCGCTAGCCTGTCAGGCTGCCAGATCAGCCTAACGGCTAGTTTCTGTTTTGGCCTATAAACCCATTTCTTTAGGATTTGGCTAAGGTTTTTAAGAGCTAAAATTTCCCTATTCTCTGGTTTATAAAAACAAGTTTTCAAAAGTGTTTAAGAGCCAAAAGATCTATCTTTATATTGTTTTAGGTTTTTGGAAAAATCAAAGAAAAGAGTATTTGGGAGATTTGTCTTGGCTTTCATTTTCTATCTTTTACAAGAGTTTCCCAAGTATTTTTCTTTGAGTTTTTGTTTCCAAAACCTAGTTTTTCACACTTGAGCTATATCTTCTATCCTATTCTATTAGGATCTTGTTTTGTGGAAAAAGATGTTTGAGGTGATTGAGCCTCCAAGTTGTAAACACCCTTGCTTTTGTTGTATCCCTCTTGGTAGAGGTTGATCGGGTGATTGGTTTGCTCCCTCTTTGGTAGAGGTTGAGTTGGTTGGTTTGCTCCCTCTAGTGAGAGGTGGAGTTTGGTTTGTAACCCTCTTCGGTAGAGGTTTGGTTGGTGTTTTGGCTACGGGCCTACCCTCGGTTGTGAGGCGGTGTTTGAGAGAGGAGTCGGTACTCCTATTGTTGTAACAAATCCTCCTCGGTGGAGGTTCCCTCGGTGGGAGATAGTGGATTGGAAATCCTTCACGGTGGTGAAGGCGGGGATGTAGAGCTAGGGGCTCGAACCTCGAACATATCTTTGTGTTTGCGTTTGATCCATTGTCTCTAACCCTCTCTCTCTTTTTAATTGTGCAAAGCATCATTCTTAGCATCATATCATATTGCTTGGTGGTGCCTTGCATTTATTCATATTGCCTATTCATCTTATATGCTTGGTTGTTTGTGTGTGCTCACTTATACTTAACCACAAGAGCTTCACATAGCACCTCAACCCATATTTAGGAGAATCAAGAGGAGTTAGTCCAGAGCCCTTCACGGGGAATTCGGCTACACTTGTGTGTTGTATTAAGTGTGTTGCAAATTGTTTAAGCTTCCGCATTTAGCGCACTTAGTTTTATAGATTAGCATTAACACCTATTCACCCCCCCTCTAGGTTTTTCAGACTCGAGGGAGGTGAATCCCCACTGACTCTGTGAAGAGTTGAAATTATTCTGAAAATTATGGTTATAAAGATTGGGGGCATGGGTTATATGATTCGGATAAGACCAATCCGGCACACTAGGTTGGTTAAAGTTATGATATACCGGGTTGGTAATATCCAAAAAAGAGGTTGGTATGTAATATGGATTACCATTAAAATTGAAAAATTATTGTTATAAGCCATATCACACAATAAAACACAAACAAAGAAAAAAAACAAACAAATAAGCAAACAAAAAAGAAAAAATTCTAACCTAAGTTAGGGTAGACCTTTGACCTAGACGACTCCTAACTGGTTAGATTGTCCATAGGAGGTATAATGCAGACTTGACACAAGCTAATCAGCCAGGTCAGGGCAAGATGGTGGCAGGTTATCGTCAAAGACGTTCCTTAATTAAGTAGCCACCAACCTTCGGGCTTTCGGCCCTTAATCCCCTTCCTAGACACTGATTTGGCAGGAGTCAAATTCCAAACACCTTTCCCCTTAGGATAATCTCTTGAATGAGTCCGAGATGTCCTAAGGGCCAAGTCTACTCATTTTTAGTTAGGCTTGGGTTAGTGAGTGAGGAGATTGTTTGTGGGCTAAGGGAGGGTAATGACTTCCCCACCTTATCTTATTTATAGGACAAGCCCTTACATCAATTTAGTGCAGTGTACAAGAAAAGCAACACTTAAGCAATGTAAACAATCCAAAAGTATTCTTATACTAGATGCTATGCACACGTACCTTTGCTCCAGCACTCTTCAACAGTAAATAGAAAATGTAATGAAATAGACACGTGCCTAAATGCAAAGTCTAAATCATTTTTTAGCATTTACAATTATTATTTTACTGTTGAGGTTAGAAAGTAAATATAGTGAAACAAACAGAAAATAAATGCTACAGATATTTAAACTACGCAATTCAGCCAACCTACAGAAAATACAGGTAGTAGTTCACATCAGTTTGCCACAGGACTGTAGCAAATCTGAGGGCTTCTTGCTCTGCTTTCTTGAGCAGAGTCCAAGGCCACTTATGTGTCCACTGCAGCAAGAATTCCTTATTGTTAAATCTGTACAAAAAAACAAAGAAGAAAGTTAACCAAAATTGTAAACTTTAAAGAGAATTACTTACCGTCCCTCCCCGGCAACGGCGCCAAAATTTTGATTGAGTTAGAACCAGCACCCAAATACAGAATTTTTGAAGTTTTAAAACAGTAGTGCAAGGTGCTCAATTCTACCGCTATAGCAAGTGGTTATGCGGGTTGTGATTCACAAGGAGGGACTAGCGATGGAAGCTTTTAGTAAGTTCTCTTTTATGCTACAAAGAATGGTTAAAATTCTTCTTTAGTTTCTTAAAAAGAAAAGAAAAATAAATTACAATGAAGTTAGGCAGAAAGTGAGAGATTGGAAGATGGAGAAACTAGAATTGGATATGTACAAAGAAATGGAAAAGGAGTGATAAAGAAGTGGGTGTTATTGGTGTTGGTGATCTAAACTAAAGAAAGAAAAGAAAAGAAAGAAAAGATTAAAGAAATACTTACCTCCTTGGTTGATGACTTACCTGGAACCCTTGCATGTTCTACCTTGCTTCAGAGGCGTTCAACGCATAAGCCATAAGATAGAGCTCAGTCCCCATTCGCATTACATCATCAAGACGAATAAGAATGAAATGGTACGGAGTCTTAAGGAGGAGAACATCATCATGAAATATCATTGGCACTCACACAAACATTGTTATACTGATGCTTCTAGATTCACTTGAATGCTCATCATAACCAAAAGAGGAAAAGTAGAAAGAAGAAGAAGGAAACAAAAGTAAAGACAAACATAAAAAAAAAGTTACCTTTTATTACTTGCAGAAACGATGGAAGAAAGGAGGAGGTACATCGGTGTTACTCTCAACATAAGCCTCTCTCTTACTTGCATGAATCTCAGTCTAAACTATACTTACAAAGAATTAAAAAATTACATCAAAAGAAAACAAAAACCTACACTACAAAGAATGAAAAACTGGACTAAATCCTATTTCTGCATGGTCGTCCCCATTTACAGTGAAATACCTGCCTTTTATAGGCAAAAACCTAGAGGGGAGAGGCGTGAGAAGATAGGGGGAGCAAACGATCCCCCTAACTCCCTAACAAAGCCGCGGAAATGCGGCTTTGGCCGCGTTTTCACGGCAGGGTGTGGCGAGGTGGCCACACCTTGTTGGTGGAATTCCCCGGCTTCGCGGTTGATGTTTAGCTTCAGCTGGATTTGCAGTTTAAGTCCGGGATTTTGACGAAATGGCCTTTGATCTTTGGCTTCAACCGCTTGATTTGGGATGATTTATTTCAACCAGTTTTCAAACCTATCTGATTTTCCAAGATTTGCCCTGATTCACTGATTTCAAATTTATTCTGATTAATTCAGAATTTGATAGGCTTTTGGGCTCATTTTTCTTTACTCTCCTTTAGGAATGGGCCTACAAATAAATTAAACAATAATTAGGAACAAGCAGAGTTTATTTAATAATAAGTATGAGAATATGATAATAAATGTGTAATCTTAGCGACCAATCATCAAGCTTTGTGTGAGACGCGGGCTCTAGGCTCTGCGTCTTGGTCGTTGTGGTAAAGTAGAGACGCGGGTTTCGACCCTCGTGTCTTGGTACTGTAGTGATGCTACTGCAGTAATGTGAGACGCGGGTTTCGACCCTCGTGTTTTGGTGCTGTGGTAGTGGCTATAATTAGTCCTGCGTCTGGAGTTTGAACTCTTCTTTTTGATGACTTGTCTTCAGTGATTTTTAGACAGCCTACAATTGAGATCAAGAAAGATGAGTAAAAATATTGTAAAACCCTATTTAGTGCACACTTATTGAAATTAAAACTTAGTTCATCCTAATTTCTAAGCATAAAATATGAAAAGTCTTTTTTTTTAACTTAACATGATGCTCAAAGTATTTAAATATGAATTATGAGTAACTATAAAAAGTGCAACCCTAAATTAGTTAAACCTAATTATTTATTCATCTTCAAGAACATCAATTAAATCCTAGGGTTTCTAACTAGTATAGATTTCAATCAGTTCATCTTTGAAACTAAACTTAGGTTGATCGAGAGATTAGCAAACTAAAGTTAAATTAGTTACTCATATTTTTATTTTTATTTTCAATATTTATTATGAATGAGAAAACTTGCAGCAAAACTAAAAGAAGGAAAGCAAATAAGCTAAAGCAATAAAAAAAACTAAATTAAATTGAAAAACAAGAGGAGTAAAAAGAATAAAGAACCTTATTTTATTGGATGCTACCGCCCAATTACAAAGCTCTTCTGCTTCTTCAACAATCTTCTTCTCCAAATAAAAAAATGAAATAATACAAGAAAAATTCGGAAAGAAAGAGGATCTAAAGAAAACCTTAAGTTTGAACTTCTGCAATCTTTCTCTTTTCTCTGTTACTCTGTAGGGATATTTATAGGAGATTGAGATGTAGAATTCCAGTACAAATCCACCTCCAAAATGTAGCGCCATCTGAATCCAAAGAGCCGCGAAAATGCGGCGCCGCGTTTTCGCGGCAATAGCGTGGTCAATGGTCACACGCTTTTGAGCGTGGCCTCCTCTGGTCCGTCTATCTGAAAATCTATCCTCAGATCTTGAATTTGGGCTCTGAATTTTGAAATATGATGATCTCTTTAGATGACTTGGAGACCAAGTTATCTCCAAATCCGAATCAAATTCAAATTTTCTCCCTTTATCTTCATCTTATAGGGCAGGCAACCAGGTTCAAATAGAAGTCCACCTCCATCTTTAATTAGGATGAGGATTCATCTTGCTCTATCCTTCTCCTCCTTTTAGATTTTAACCCAAATTTAAATGAGATAGAAAAAGAGCTCCTTTGTCTTCCTAATTAATCTTTATTTTCATATTTCTTGTGGGCTTTTGGCTTCTTTGGGGCTTTCTCTTGGGCTTTCTTGGATCATGGAGGCCTGCACATTAGTAAACAATAAATGAATTAAATAGTAATATTTTATAAAAATTAAGTATAGAAATGTAAATGAAAATATGTATTATTGATGACCAATCACCCCCTCATACCTATCAATTTCTCGTCCTCGAGTAAAAATAAAAATAAAAAAACTAATCTAACTATCCTAATATCACTTTCGTAGGTATCACGATTGTATTTAGCATGTGCAGCAAGCCGTTAAACCTTTAGGTTACTCTAAATGAAGAGTGTTGTCTTGTGAGGGTTTTCAATGGATTACACTCACAAAATCTATAAAGAAAGAAAAACAAAATGTTAATATTTTTGAAATTTCATTTTAAAAGAGGAAAAATATTTGAAATATCTTTGTAGCAATTTATAAGTTTTTCGGATTATCAAATTGATCATTCTTATACCTAGTCTTCATTCAAATATTTATTTATCAATTTAGGTTAGGATTCAAACTGAATTTCTCATCAAGTCTATTATCTTTACCCTAAGTCATATGCAACTTTGTGAATTTTTTTTCTTTTTCTTTGGATTCTTCAACTACAACTCTAATGTCGTATATATTTATTACTTTCCCTGTTTTTTTGTAAGAAGTTCAAAGTATTACCACTTCGTTGCCCTTTAAACACTTTTTTTTAATATGTATAACTTATCTAATATTCTTTCGTGTAGGCATTAAGGCTTCTTAAGACCCTAAGACCTAACTAGTTGATTATTAGATATGTTAATACATATATTATATATATATATATTTTTTTCAAGCTTACCTAATTACTTTTCGCGTAAATACTAAGGCTTCTTAGGCCAAAGTACCTAGCTAAATAATAATTAGGTTTGTTTTTTATATATAATTTCTTAAGACACAAGAGTTTTTATTTTGAATCCCAAATGTGTAAGTATATAAAGCATGAATATTTCATCAAGGTAAAGATATCTAGACTAAATTACTTTTTCAATTTTCCTCCTAACCTAAAAAATAAAACAAAATACTCTTATTTTGACCAAGTGTTAAGAAATCCTAATTATGATTTTCCTATTCCTTAAAATTAACTTAATACTTAACGAATAAATCAAAATATTATTTTCTTTTTCAAAAAGTTTTTTTAAAATTTTTTTTACTGGTATCTACCTATGTTAGTATGTTAGTAAACCCTCCCCCACACATATCTCATTATTATCCTCAATGTATCAAAAAAATGAGAAAGAAGAAAGGGAAGGCAAAATGTGAGCTCAAGGTGGTGGTTCCGGTGGTGGCCAGATTGGGCAAGCATTGTACCCAATCAAGATAATGTGGTGGTGCAAGGAACCCACCTTTATTGACCTCTTTTCTATTTATATATTTACAGTCCTCAATATGAATAGGATCATGAAAGATCTATCATGACACTTATTACCTTCATATGACCAGTCTTGAAAAATCATCACGTAGTCATTGTGGTCAATACCTTGGTCCAACAAGAGAATGTGAATTGGTGGAATGGTTGACTTGGGCTCAAGAATGATAGGTTCAGGTACCATTACTAACTCAGGAAAATTAAGTGTAAGTTCAAGAGTTGGTATTGGTTCAATAGTTGAGTCCAAATCTAAGAACTGAAATTCACATTCTTTTTCTATCAATGGAATGTGACTATCCAAAATTGGTGATTCATTTTAAATTTATGGGTGCGGGGGATAAATGTTGGCTCAAAAAATTGGTCCAACTTGGGTGAGGCCTAAATTGGGTAAGGATACCAGAGTCAACATAGATTCGAAGATGGGAACTGAATCACAAGGTTGAGGATCGGGTCACATTCATAATCAAGTTTAATCTCATTAAAATGAAAACTTGCCAATCTTCAATAGGTTGATAGTGGTCAAGTTCAAGGTTTTGTGGTTGATCGGTCACATATATTGCATATATATTATCACATTATCATGTTAATTATCTAATAAATCTTATTAATAAGTCTTTATTTTTCTTTATAAAATGCAGGCCCATTGCTAAAGGAAAGGGAAGAGAAACGAGCCCAAAAGCCCATCAAAATTCTGACTTAATTCAGAATTAATTTGAAATCAAAAAATCAAGGCAGATCATGGCAAATTAAAGAAGTTGAAAACCAGTTAAAATGAATCTTTTCAAATAAATGGTTAAAGTCAAAGATCAAAGGCCATTTCATCAAATCCAGGAGCTGAAACGGAAAAACCAGTAAGAGATAAGGGCATATCACCAAACAAAGAAGTCCCACCAACCAGGAGTGGCCACACCATGGCCACAGAAACGTGGCCAAAGCTGTGTTTCATGGCTTGGTTGCGTTTGTTGGGGTAGCGTTTGCTCCCTCTATCTTCATACGCCCCCTCGTTTGGTTTTACCTATAAATACTGTATTTTTTAGAGAAAAAGGAACCGAAAATTAGTTTAAGTTTTTCTCTATGTTTTTAGGGTTTAGATTCTTTGTTAGATAGTATAGAGAGGTTAAATCTCTGTCTTTAATTTGTAGTTCAGTCCAAATACTAGTGAGAGAGAGGAATAGAGTGATTGTAATCTAAAGATTAAAGTGACATAATAAAGGTTCAAAGCTTCTCTTCTTCTCCAATTCACGGGTATGTCTATTTTATTTCATGTCTTATTTTACATTATTCATGAGTAGCTAAACTTATTTCTAGGCTCATTATCATCTCTCTCTTTGATCCCTCTTGTTTTTGAATGGTTTTAATGTAAAAAAACCTAATGGAATCATATGTATGCCTTAAACTAAACCTTTCTTCTTTGAAAGTGTTCTTGAAGGCACATGAGGATGGGTTTGAATTTCTAAACTTCTATTTCTTTTAAAACATCACTTGAACTAGTTTTTACATCATACTTGAAAGAAAACTTAATGATTTAACATTCAGTTCAAGAGGATTTCTTAAGAAAAAGAGTTAAACTTTTTCAAACAATCTTATTTGCTTTGCTAAAGACTTTCGAAACTCAAAGCTTAAGTTTTTACCTATAATCAAGTTGAGGCACTAAGAATTTCAAGAGAAAATATATCGTTGAGTAGTAAGATAGTGAGCCATAATTCTTTTTACATATTAAAAACAACCAAACAATCTTCACACTTTAAAAAATCACCTTTCCAAAGCCTTCTCTAAGTTTCAATTTTTCTTTAAAATTACTTACTTACTCTCCATTCTCTTTTCAATATAAAAAACACCGACAGCATTCTTTGCTTGTTAAACATAAACATCGAAAAGCTTTCATCGCATTCCTCCTTCTGGACACGACCCGTTAGTCCAAAGCTAGATGATAATTCTTATCACATTCACTTTTCAATCAAATTTTTGGCGTTGTTGCCGGGGAGGGGAACGCTGTAATTATTTTCTAACAAGTTTGGTGTCTTGTTTCAAGGACGTTAAGTAATCAGATTTAGCACTCAAGCTTTGCAGGAGAAGACTTGCTATTCTAAAATTTTTGGACTACTAAAAACTTTTTTCTGCAGGACATATTGCTTTGCAAAAATAAAATTTTTGTATGTTATTTTTGCTATATCTGATATTCACGCTTCTTGTTTTTAATCCAACAATAATCTGATTGATTGCCAATTGCATAAAAGACGTTTAGACTTGCATTCTAGGCATTTGTCTAATCACGTTTATTTTACGATTACTGTTGAAGATAACTGGAGACAAGGTACGTATGCATAGCATATAGTTAGGAAACATTCTTGGTGATATTTGCTTGTGAATGTTACTTTCTATATCTTGCACGCTTTGCACAGTATATCTTAAAGGTAAAACCCAAATTAAGATAAGGTGGGGTAGTCATTACCCTTCCTTAGCCCACAAACCATCTCCAAGCACGCACAACCTAGGCCTAATTTAAAAATGATAGACGTTAGCCTTAGGGACATCTCGAACTCATTAGGAGATTATCCTAAGGGAGAAGGTGTTAGAATTTGACTCCTGCCAAATCAGTGTTTAAGGACAGGGATTGAGGGGCGAAACCCCGAAGGCTGGTGGTTTGGCTTAATTAGGCCCGTCGCTTTTGTGCGGCTACCTCCCACCAATCTTGCCCTGACCTGGCTGATTAGCTTATGGTCAAAGTCTGCATTATACCTCCTGTGGACAATCAACCATTTAGGAGTTGTCTAGGTCAAGGTTACCTTAAACTAGGCTTGGTTGTTTCTTTTTGTTGACTATTGGTGAACTTGTTTGTGATAGTGTTTGTGTATGTAAGTGTGATCAAGAGACCCTAATTCATCTAGGTTAACTACAAACGCATCACCACCCAAGTTCGAGCCAAACCAGATTTGGTTATGGCTCAACCGACATCTTTGCAGGATAGGTTCTATCCCATTAGAACCTCACTTCCATCCTGCATCCAATTTCCATCAGTTGGTGAACACAACTTTGAGCTTAAGCCACAGTTCATCAACACACTCCCTAAGTTCCATGGCTTTGAGTCTGAAGATGCTTATTCTTCATAAGAGAATTTGAGAAAATATGCTTAATGATGAAAAATCATACCTTATAGATGATGCTATTAGGTGAGATTGTCCCATTTGCTCTTAAGGACTTAGCCAAGAAATGACTTTATATCTTAGTGGCCGGCTCTATCATATCCTGGGATAGTTTCATCAAGGTCTTCTTGAAGAAATTCTATCAATTCATAAGATCACTCTCATTAGGAAGAACATCATGCAGTTCAAGCAAGAACCTAGTGAACCGTTTTGGAGGTAATTTGAACGCTTTAAAGACCTCCTTGTCCAATGTCCTCATCATAGAATAAAGAAATGGCGACAATGCCAAATTCTTTATGATGGTTTAGACTACTCAACCAAGACCCTCTTAGATACTATGTGCCAAGGGGATTCTTGCAGAAGGATGAGAATGAAAGATGGGATTTAGATGAGAATCTAGCTGAAAAGACCATCCAATGGGAACCAACTAGTGAAAACTCGAGAAATTCAAACTCCATCTCTTCAAAAGGAGGTCCCCACTAAATTGAATCATCCATAACTAACGAGGCTAAATTAGCTAACCTAGCGAGAAGACTAGAAGCTTAAAAACTAAGGAACCAAGTCTAGGCAATCAAGTCAGCCCAAAACAATTTCCAACTCCGGGCTGTACATACTGTCAAGCCATGAATTATGTGTTTGAGAAGTGTCCTGTGTTCCAAGCTTAGCAACAATATCCTGAACTGATGAATGCAGCCTTTTCAAGGCCGAACATTGATCTTTACACACCAACATACAATCATGGCTAGAGAAATCACCCAAATTTCTCATGGAGTCAACACAACAATGACCACCCACGGTCCAACCATGCTAACCACTTTCATAATTCCAATAATTCTTTCAATCATTAACCCAACTTTACTAATCACCATCATAATTCTCCCAACCATCTGCCCAATTTTTCAAATTATCAACAAAACTTTTTCAACCAAGCTCCACAATCTTCCTTCCAGAATCCTCAACTTAAAAGGAGAATGACTGACTTTGAGAGGAACATGGAAAGGTATATGAAGAACCAAGATTCCCTCATACAAATAATACAGAGGCTAGAAGTTCAAATGAGCCAATTAGCCAATCTACAGAATGAGATGCAAAAGGGTACCTTGCCTAGTGAGCCAATAATGAATCTTAGAAATTCTCAACAAGTTCATTTGGCTGAGGATCAATCATTGAATCAATGTATTGTTGTTCATACATTAAGGTCGGGAAAGAAAGTTGATAATCTAGTGTCAACACCATCTAATCCCATTCAGCACAATCACACTCAAGCATCTACCTCATCTAGTCTCAATCCTTCTAAGTCTGACGGATCTGCAACAGATAAGTCAACCAGTCAGGTATACAAGCCTATAGTACCATTTCCTAATAGGCTAAAGAATAACAAGCAGAATCCACACATGGATAACATAATTGAGATCTTCAACCAAGTGAAGATAAATGTGCCACATCTTGATGCCATCTAACAAGTCCCATACATGTGCACGAAGAAGAGAAATACTAATGTACCCAAGAGAGTTTTCTTAGCTACTAACATTAGTGAGCTACTGTCGGGTTCTATCCCTGTCAAATATAAGGATCCGGGTTATCCGACCATTGCCTGCACTATAGGACAAGCCGAGATTAGTCGTGCACTTCTTGACTTAGGGGCAAGTATTAACCTGCTTCCATTCTCAGTTTATCAAAAACTAGGCTTGGGTGATCTTAGTCCAACTCGAGTCACAATCTAACTAGCTGACCGTTCTGTGAAAGTTCCAAAGGGAAAATTTAATGATGTCCTTATCCGGTCGGGGAGTTTATCTACCCAGTTGATTTCATAATTCTTGAGACACAACCTGTGTCCAATCCTAGGGCTCAAACTCCTATTATCTTAGGGCGCCCATTCCTTGCTAATACCAATGCTATATCAATTGTAGGAATAGGTCTATGAGATTAACCTTTGGGGATATGACTAGAGAAGTCAATGTCTTCAACCTAGAAAAACAACCTCGTAAGATAAAAGACCAAACATTGAGGTAAACTTTGTTGAAAACAATTGTGATGAAGAAAGTGAAGGTATAGAGAATGAGTCTCTGTTTCTTAATGAATTATTTAAGAACGAATGCGATTATATTGATGAGAAGACATGTGTCAGAGATCCTAATTTTAGAGTCCCCTTTAAAAAAAGAAAATTTGATTTGAATATCTTCACTTTCGATGAGCCAATCAATGATATATCGCATGAGAATATAATTCAAGAACTTTCGATTGATCTAAGCTTTGAAAACCTCTTCGAAGAAGAAATCATGTTTTTGGATGAACCGACTAGGGAAATTTTGGTTAATTACACACCCTAGGGGAAAGTGTTGATCTAAATTTTTAGGAGATGTATGAAACTGAGTTAGAATTCCCAAGCAATAATTGTGAGAAAGTTCCAACTGTGAAGTATGATGGTGATCAATTTTGAATAATGAATGTAAAAAAATGAGGACGAAAAACTTAAAAAAGGTGAGACTGGAGAGGAAGAGAGCTAAAATGACAAAAAGATTGGCCTCCCCACTATGCCTTATAAAGAGAACCCATTGGAATGATGGGAGAGAGATCTAGAGGGATGAGACTGAAAAAGATCTAGGTCTGGGAGAAACATGATGTTGTACATATTTTTGTATAATATATATATATATATATATTTATGCACCTCTTTTACATTCCACTTCATGCATCTATACATTTCTTTCATACGTTGGGGACAATGCATGAGATAAGTGTGGGGGAGGGCTCTAACATGATTAATATAACTAAAAAGAAGAAGAAATATATATATATAACTTTTTGAAAGAAAAGAACAATATTTTGATATATTTTTTGTAAGAAATTAAGTCAATTTTAAGGAATAAGAAAATCATAATGAGGATTTCTTATACTTAGTCAAAATAAGATGACTTGTTTAATTTTCAGGGTTAATAAGAAAATTAATGAAAGTAATTTAATCTTGATCTTTACCTTGAAGAAATATGCACACCTTATACACTTACACACTTAGGGTTCAAAAACAAAGATTCTTATGCCTTATAAAAAAAAGAGAAAAAAATATATGTATATCTATGAAAAATAAAAAAATCTAAATTATTAATTATCTAGGTGCTTTGATCTAAGAAAGCCTTGGTATTTATGCCAAAGATAATTAGATAAGTTTGAAATATATATATATATATAAATCCTCCGATTAAGCTGGGTATTTGTGCCTCATGAAGCATAAGTATTCACGCCTAAAGGGGGTATATTTTATAAATAAAAACCCTTAGTTTCGTGGCCTTGTTTGCTCGAGTATTTAAGTCCTTAGGGGTGTTTTCTCACCTGGTGCCCTAAGACTGTCCAGTTGGGTATCACCGACTAAAGGCTCGTTACATGGGCAAATTAGAAAGCCTAATTGAATTGAGAAATAAATACCACCAAAAATCAAAATAAATAAGGCATAAGAGTTAAAGTTAAAGAACCCTTAGTCAAAACCTCATGGTCATGAAGGTGCATGTAACTTAGGGTAAAGTAATAGACTAGATTAGAAAAACAATTTGACTCCTTACTTTGATTGATGACATATTTTGAATAGAGACTGAGTTTAGGAATGAAAAGTTTAATTTTTCTGTAACTTATAGATTACTTGAACTCTTACAAATATACTTCAAATATTTCTCTCTTTTCAAAATGCTTTTAAAAAATACTAACATTTTTCTCTTTCTTTATGGATTTTGTGGGTGCAATCCACTGAAAACCGTTACGAGAAAAAAAACTCATCCTCTATGGGTAACCTAGAGGTTTAACGGCTTGTTGCACATACTCAGTGCAATCGAGTGACCTGCGAAAGTGGTTTAATAATTGATTAGGATTAGTTTTGATGTTTTGCTCGAGGGCGAGAAAAAGATAAGTGTGGGGGTGTGATCGGTCACATATATTGCATATATATTGTCATATTACTATGTTTATTATCTAATAAATCCTATTAATAAGTCTTATTTTTCTTTATAAAATGCAGGCCATTGCTAAAGGAAAGGGAAGAGAAACGAGCCCAAAAGCCCATCAAAATTCTGACTTAATTCAAAATTAATTCAAAATCAGAAAATCAGGGCAGATCATGGTAAATCAGAGAATTTAAAAACCGATTAAAATGAATTTTTCCAAATCAATTAGTTAAAGCCAAAGATCAAAGGCTGTTTCATTAAATCCAGAGCTGAAACGGGAAAACTAGCAAGAGATAAGGGCATATTACCAAACAAAGGAGTCCCACCAACCAGGTATGGCCACCTGGCCACACCATGGCCGCTAAAACGCGTCTGGTTGCATTTGCTGGGGGAGCGTTTGCTCCCTCTACCTTCGTACGCCCTCCCCCATTTGGTTTTTGCCTATAAATACTGCATTTTTCGGAGAAAAAGGAAGCAGAAGTTAATTTAAGTTTTCTCTTTATTTTTAGGGTTTAGGTTCTCTGTTAGATAGTATAGAGAAGTTGTATCTCTATTTTTAATTTGTAGTTTAGTCCAAATACTGGTGAGAGAGAGGAATAGAGTGATTGTAATCTGAAGATTGAAGTGACATCAATAAAGGTTCAAAGCTTCACTTCTTCTCCAATTCATGGGTATGTCTTATTTTTATTTTCATATCTAGTTTTACATTATTCATGAGTAGCTAAACTTATTTTCTGGGCTCACTATCATCTCTCTCTTCGATCCATCTTGTCTTTGAATGGTTTTAATGTAAAAAACCCATTGGAATCATATGTATGCCTTAAACTAAGCCTTTCTTCTTTGAAAGTGTTCTTGAAGGCACATGAGGATGGGTTTGGATTTCTAAACTTCTATTTCTTTTAAAACATCACTTGAACTAGTTTTTACTTCATACTTGAAAGAAAACTTGATGATTTAACATTCAATTCAAGAGGATTTCTTAAGAAAAAGAGTTAAACTTTTTCAAACAATCTTATTTGCTTTACTTGAAACTTTCAAAACTCAAGCTTAAATTTTTGCCTATGATCAAGTTGAGGCAATAAGAATTTCAAGAGAAGAACATATTGTTGAGTAATAAGATAGTGAGCCCAGATTTTTTTTATATATTAAAAATAACCAAACAATCTTCACACTTTTTAAAAAATCACCTTTTCCAAAGCCATCTCTAAGTTTTCAGTTTTTCTTTAAAATCACTTCCTTACTCTTCATTCTCTTTTCAACATAAAAAAATGCCGACACTATTTTTGCTTGTTAAATAAAAACATCGAAAAGCTTTCATCGCATTCCTCCTTGTGGACACGACCTGTTAGCCTAAAGCTAGACGGTAATTCTTATTACTTTCACTTTTCAATCAGTGGTGAAATTGAATCTTGGTTAAGGTCTTCAAGCCACCATGATTCTTGATTGTCATCAATACGGCTAGAAGTGTCGGGAATAATCAAAAATTGGGTAGGGAGAGTTTTCTTATTCCTACGCATATTTCCAATCTACTAAGTCTTGCTTCTATCATATCGAGTGGATCACTTTGGGATTGAATCATGAATTTCATACTCTTTTCTAAGTCGGTATGTTCTTCTTAAAAAAATAGAGTAAGGATCTTTGATTTAAAAATTATGACGAAATTTTGAGTCTTCTAGAATTTGAATTTGTCGCTCAAGCTCTTCTATGGCTTCCATCCTCTTTTCCCAGTTAATTAATTCTTCTAATGGTTGTTCAGGAGAAGGAGTATATGAAGCTGGATGTTGGTAAGGTGGTTGACAATATAACTCGAGAGAATTGTATCCCCATTGACTTTGTAAAGAGTCGTGATGATTATTCCAGTCTTGTTCATAGTATTAGGACTGGGGCATGTATTGGTTCAGATAAGACCAATCCGACACACTAGTTGGTTAAAGTTATGATATGCTGAGTTGGTAGTATCCGAGTCAAAAGAGGTCAGGTGAAATATGGATCACTTTTGTATATGAATAATTGTAATTATAATCCATATCACCAAGATGTCAAAAACAAAAAACAGAAATAAGCAAACAAACAAAGAAATAAAAAAGAAAAAAAATCTAGCCTAAGTTAGGGTAGACCTTAGACCTAGACGACTCCTAACTTTAGACTGTCTTTAGGAGGTATATTGCTGACCTTAACCATGAGTTAATCGGCCAGATAGGTAGCAAGATCGGTGGGAGGTATCCGTCAAAGACGGGCCTAATTATACCAAACCACCAATCTTTGGGGTTTCGCCCCTTAATCCCCTACCTTAGACACCAATTTAGTAAGAGTTAATTTCGAACAAATTTCTCCTTCAGTCAATCTCTTAATGAGCCTGAGTTAACCTAAGGCCAATGTTTAGTCATTTTTTAATTTAGGGTTTGGGTTGTGAGTGCAACGAAAATGATTTGTGGGCCAAGGAAGGGTAATGGCGTCCCCACCTTATGTTGTTTATGGGTTTTGCCCTTAAAGTGATTTAGTGCACGTGTAAAGTAATAGACAAGAATTCACTCAAAAGCAGTAAATCAACCAGGGGTGCTGCCAGTCTATATGCAATGCGAACGTACCTTGTCGCTAGTACTCTTCAACAAAAATTAAGAAATTTAAATAGACACGTGCCTATGATGCAAGAGTTTAAATTTTTTTATTTAGTCAACTAATAGGCTACTGTTAATTAATTAGCAATATGCAGGGGATCACAGAGAAAAATTATCAACTACAGAAATAGTACTTGCAATTTACAGCAGAGCTACAAAATTTGAAGCACAATTAAGCTAATATAGCCAGATATGCGCGGTAATAGCCATGGAAGCGCGGCTGTTTAGTGTTTCCTTTGGCTCTGCCTTCTAGAGTAGAGGCACAGATTTGCTAATTTTCTTGAGCTGCAATAAATTTTCCTTTTAGCAGATCCTGCAAGCAGAAACAGAAAAAATAAATAATTAGTTTCAGAGAATATCGTACTGTTGCCTCCTCGGCAACGACGCTAAAATTTTTATTAAGAGAGAAAATGTATTAGAAATAAAGTCAAGTATTAAAGTCAGATAGTTCTTAGTCTCTTTTCAATGTAACTGTGTAGCGAGGGCTAGACGGGTCATCCACAGGGAAGGATGCGATGGAAGCTTTGCTGAACGATTTCTCGAAAGAGATTTAATTAAGCGAAGGAATTATAGTCCACTAATCATCTACTAATCATCTACCGCAACCAAGTATTAGTTTAAAAAGAGTGAACATTATATTGAATCTACAAAGAATTATCTACCTAGGGTTTGATTGAGAATCAAGTTAGATGAGTAAAAATATTGTAAACTCTAATTAGTGCACACTAATTGAAATTAGACCTTAGTTCATCCTAATTTCTGAGTATAGCATAAGAAAAGTCATTTTTTTTAAACTTAACATGATGCTATCAAAGTATTTAAATATGAACTATGAGCAACCATAAAAAGTGCAACCCTAAATTAGTTAAACCTAATTATTTATTCATTTTCGAGAACATCAATTTAATCCTAAGGTTTCTAACTTGCATAGATTTCAATCACTTCATCTTTTAAACTAAACTTAGGTTGATCGAGAGATTAGCAAACTATAAGTTTAATTAGTTACTCATATTTTTATTTTTATTTTTATTTTCAATATTTATTATGAATGAGAAAAGTTGCATCAAAACTAAAAAAAGAAAAGCAAATAAGCTAAAGCAATAAAAAAACTAAATTAAATTGAAAAACAAGAGGAGTAAAAAGAATAAAGAACCTTATTTTATTGGATGTCAGCGGCCAAATACAAAGCTCTTCTACTTCTTCAATAATTTTCTTCTCGAAATTAAAAAAATGAAATAATACAAGAAAATTCAAAAAGAAAGAGGATCTAAAGAAAACCCTAAGCTTGAGCTTCTACGATCTCTTTTTCTCTGTTGCTCTGCAGGGATATTTATAGGAGATTTGAGATGCAGAATCCCAGTGCAACTCCACCTCCAAAACGTGGCGCCATCTGAATCCAAAGAGTCGCGAAAATGCGGCTTTTGCCACGTTTTTGCGGCAATAGGCTGGCCAATGTTGGCCCAAAGGCCCATCACTCTAGTTTTGATGATGATCAACTCATGTAGTTATAGTACTAATGATCTTGTGTTTAATTAGTGACAGATTCATTATCAAGATCTTAGTAGGTGCATAGCTCAACAAAGGATAAAATGTCAAGATTTGGAGCTAGCACGGTATGATCCAAGGAGCTTTTGCATCAAGCTTGGACCAAGTCAAGAAGATGAGAAGCCTTCAAGTGAAGACTTCAAGAAGATGAAGACTTGTGTCTACGTATAAGATTTTGTTTTTGTTTTAGTTAAAAATGTAAAGGATAGAATAGTGGTGGATTGCTCAAGTACATATACACACACACTCTTGATAGAATTGTTTTCATAAAAGAATTTTCAGATTTAGAAAAGACTTTCATTTTGGAAAAATATTGTTTTGGAAAAACAATTTTTATCATGAGCTAAATATTTTCAAGTTACAAAAATAGTCCAATCTTTTATAACATGCCTTGATTTTGTGCAAGCATGTTTGTATATCAAAGTATATTGGTAAAACTATTTTTGTAGAATTTCTATGTATTTTATGGGATTTTATTTGAGCCAAAAAGACTTAGTTTTAAATCCCAGAAAAACTGTTTCAGGCTTCAGATAAGTCGACTTGCTTCCTATATAGTCGACTAACCCTGAAGTCGGTCGACCGGTTGGGTCGACCGACGTGCACAGACGTGCACGCCTTTGTGCACTGGAGGACGGCCGACCGTACGGGTCGACCGCTCCAGAGAGCTCTGCTCTCTGGAAGTTTCGGCCGACCGTACGGGTCGACCGACAGAGAGTTCGACTCTCTGCTCCAGTGGCTCGGTCGACCCGGGCGGTCGACCGTGGCTCCAACGGTCGGATTCTGACCGTTGGCGGTCGACCGCACGGGTCGACCGGCAGGCCTGACAGACCCAACGGCTATATTTTTCTGGCCTATAAATTTGGGGGTTTGGTCATTGTTTTAAGCCAAGATTTTGGAGACTCTTAGAGCCAGTTTTTTCCATTCATTCCAGAGGTTTTTCTCCACAAAATTAGAGCCAATACTTCCAATTAAAAGGAGAGTTTATCAAGAGTGTAAAAGAGATTTTCTTGAGTTTTCACCAAAGATTCTTTCCTTGTTTTCTCACACAAACACTTGAGCAATTCATAGACATACTCATCCTATAGGAGTGTTATAGTGAGAGCTTTTATTGGTGATCAAAGTGTTTAGATCACCAAGAGATTTCATTCTTGTACTTTGAGAAAACGGGCAAGTGTGCTCGTGGTGGTTTAGAGTTCTTGTGTGAACTCGGTGGGTTGAGGTGCGGCCTCGGCGAGCTAGTGAGCTTGCGTGTGTACGGGACTAGGGAGTTGATTAGACGGGAAAGGTTTATGTAAATGTAGTCGATGTATCCTTTCCTATCTCCGCTATAGCATAAGGCTATACCGAGTCGATTCTCAGGGAGAGCTAGCGATGGAAGCGTTACGAATCGTAGTGAAGAAATGTAAACGAGAATTCTTCTATGCTTAATAGAATAAAACAATCATGAAAAAGAAATGAAAGAATGGATGGATATGTTCATGATGGACAAGTGGAAAGAAATCAAGATTGGATTTGGTCTAACAACTAAAAAGAATGAAAACTTGAAGAATCAAACATGACTAGCTTACCTTACTACCTTACCAATACTTACTAAACTCCGTGATAGTGAAGGCGTGCCTCATGTTGTCACTCCATCAGCGTAGGTTTCGTCTTGCGTGTTGATCTAATTACTTTCTCACTTGGAAGACGGGAGGTTTTACCCATCGGAGAAGAGAAGACCATCCAACTTGCAAGATGAAATAAAGCGATCACCCATGAGTTAGTGAAGATGGCAAGGCTAGTGGTTAGCTAGTACATGGAGAAAGAATTAGCTACAAGCCATGAGAAAAGTAAAACAAAGCATGAATAAAATTGCAAGGAATTAAAGCAAGAAAGTAAAGAAAGCAAGTAAAGGAAGCAAGTAAACTAGAACCAAGCTCAAGTAGAGGAAGGAGAATGGATGAATCCTTGTTGCTTCAAGTTGTCACACCTTGATTACACAAGCTCTCTCTCTCACAATCTCTCTCTTTTACAAAGTATCTAGGGAAGAAGAAGATCATAGAGAGCTACAAAAATCCTAGAGAAAAACTAACAAAAATACAAAGCTTTACACTAATCTCTCTCTCTTCTCTGATCAGTCTTTGCTCGCAGGTCAAAGTGAAGTATTTATAGGCCCCAGGTGAAGGATCCAGAACCTAGTTTGTTGGCGCAAAATCCGAGATCCTAACAACCTGTAACTGCCGCAGATCCTCAGGGATTTCCCAGATTCTGCGGCAAAACAGAATCTGTTGAGCAACAGATTTCTGTTGTAGGTGGTTGAGAGGTTGTTATCCACGTGGCCTTCTGGATTCTTCATTGGGCGCGCGGATCTCTCTAGATCTTGATTTCAAATCTTGGGGCTTATCTTAATCTTTGATTTAATCACTTTAATTATTGCTAATTAAAGTGATTATTGGCTTTCTCTCCATTAGAGTGTGTACCTGCAAATATATAGAGAAGATGAGTAAAAATCATATATTTATTATTAAATGTATGGGAATTATGAGGTAAAATATGCAATATTGAGTTACAATCACACCCCCACACTTATTCTTTTGCTCGTCCCGAGCAAAACAAAGAAAAAGAAAAGAAAATCCTAACTACCAATTTTATTACACCACTTTCGCAGGTGACGCGATTGCACTGAGCGTGTGCAACAAGCCGTTAAACCTCTAGGTTACCCAAGAGGAGGAGTGTTGTCTCCTGAGGGTTTTCAGCGGATTACACCCACAAAATCCATAAAGAAAGAAGACAAATGTTAGTATTTTGAAAACGCATTTTGATCAAGAGACATGTTTACGAACTATTTTTGCAAAAATATAAGTGATCCTAGGTCATAAGTCCATCTATAATCATTCTTCCTTAAACTTAGTCTCTATGCAAGATCTTGTCCTCAATTAAGGTAAGAATTCAAAATTGGATTGAATATTTTATCCTTCATAAAACCTAGATAGTATGCACACCGTGCTCAGTGAAAATTTCTGGGATTTCAACTCCAACCATAAAGCCATTTATTTATATATATTTATTTTCTTTTTCTCTTTTTTTTCTTCCCTTAGTTTAGGCTTTCTAGTTCACCCTTGTAACGAGCCTTTAACCGATGACTCCCAAACCAGTCGGTCTTAGGGCACCAGATGAGAAAACATCCCTCGGGTTTAAGGTCTCAAGTGAAAAAGGCCACAAAACTAAAGGGGATTATTCTTTTTGATCACCGTTAGGCGTGAATAATTATGCTTCTTGAGGCATAATTCTCCAGCTTAATGAGTGATGTTTTTCACCGTTAGGCGTGAATAACCATGCTTCTTGAGGCATAGTTATCCAGCTTAATAAGTGATGTTTTATTTATAATTTTTTTTTCTTTTATTTTTATGGCATTTTGGTCTTTGTTTCCATCCCAAGAAATGTGTAAGTGAGAAGTGCATACAATTTAAGGCAAAAAATTCAAGATAAAAATATCTCACCAATTTTTCTTACTTAGCCTATAATTTCAAACAAGATCTATTATTTCAACTAGGTTTAAGATGTCATAATTAAGGCTTTCTTAATTTCTAAGATACATTTTAATCTTCTTAAAAATAGATCAAAACTTTGTCTCTTATTTCAAAAAGTTTTTATTTTTATATTATTTATTATTATTATTATTATTTTTTATTTTCTAAAAGAAGTGTAAAAGAAAGAAGATCTAAAAACTCTATGTTAGTAAACCCTCCCCCACACTTATTTCATGCATTGTCCTCAATGCATCATGTTATATGTATGCATGAAACAAAAATGAAGAGGGAAGGAAAAAAATTACCTTAAGGTGGTGGTTCCGGTGGTGGTCTGATTGGTCCACGAAACATGGCCCAATCCTTTTCTTTGGGTTTTAGGAACCCACCAGAAATATCAAGAATATGACCCACAAGAATGATGTATGCATGTATGATTTTTATTAAGTACTTGACCCCATCTAATTTCCAAATTTTCAAAATAATTTCAGAGTCAAATTTATCAATCACCTTGTCCAAGAATGGTATATGAAATGATAGAACAGTTGACTTAGACTCGGAATGAACAGGAACTAACACCGACTCAGGGAAGTGAATGAAGTCAAGAAAAGGTGCAGGAGTCGAAGTGAGTTCAGGAATTGGGTCCAAGTCAAGAAAATGAAGCTCAAGTCCACAATCATTGTCCAACAATGGGATGTGACCTAATATGGGTGATATCTCTTTACTTCCAATATTAAGGAATTCAAGCTCATCGCCATACAATTCTTCAAAACTAAGGTCAGCATCTTCTGTCAGAATTGTATAATCAGTTTCAGAAGTAAAGAGATTGAGAAAATCAAGGTAACATTTCTCATTGAGTTCAATTCCACAAAATGGAGAACTTGCCAATTTGTCAATAGGATCATCAAAAGAGTACAACTGGTCAAGTTCAATGTGATCCTCAAAGATGGGTGATTCAACTTCATTATGAATTGGGACAGGATCCAATGTAGACTCCGGGAAAAGATTGAAGTCAGGTAAAGATACCGGAGTCATTATTGAATCAGGAAAAAGAATTGAATCAAGAAGTTGGGGTTCAAGATCACATTCCTCATGTAATTCAATTCCACAAAAATGTGAACTTGCCAATTTATCAATGGGATTTTCAAAAGTATGGAATTGGTCAAGTTCACTATGATCATCAAAGATTGGTGATTCAATTTCAAAATGGATTGGCACTGGATCCAATACTGACTTGGGAAATGAAGTGAAATCATGTGAAGACACCGGAGTCATAATTGAATCAGGAAGGAAAATTGAATCATCAAGTGGAAGTTCAGGATCATATTCATGTTTAAGTTCAATTTCAGGAAAAGGAAAACTTGCCAAAATGTCAATGGGATCTGAATTTGGACAAGTTCAGGTGATTGTACTGAAATTGAATCTGGATTTCCAAGACTACATGACTCTTTGGTTTTAACAGAGTGGATAGTGACATTAGAAATAGGATGAGAATGAAGAGTTTGGATCATCAACTCTATGTCACGAGTTCTAACATTTTGAGCATGAGTCATGTCTTCAAGCATCTTTCCATAATTGATGACTTCATTGTTTTGATGGAAAGATGAAGTATTGTCTTGGAAGTGATATTGAAATTGTGAGTCAAAAATGTGTGGAAGAGTGGACTCACACAAGAAATCTTTACTCGTTTCCATGACAAATGGTTGTTCATTAGGAAAAGGTGGAACTGAGTAAGACTCTTGAAAATACTGTGGAATTGAAGAGGCAAATGTTTGAAGTTTTTGCTCGACTCTTTGTAAATTTGCTTCTACTCTCTTTACGAACTCAGATTTTTCTTCAATGGGTGGTTCAGAAAAAGGAGTATATGAAGCGGAATCGGGAAATGAATACTGTGGACAAGGTGAATATGGTGGACAAGGAATTTGAGAATTTGACTCGGGGTACGTGAATCTCCAATGACTCGGTGAAGAGTTGAAATTATTTTGGAAATTATAGTTATTAGATGGGGGGTATGGGTCATATTGATTCGGATAAGGCCAACCCGGTGTATTTGGTTGGTGCATATTATAAAACGCCGGGTTGGAATTATCCGAATAGAATGAAGTTGGTGTGAAATATGGATTCATGTTCGTATGGAAAGAATTATTATTGTTGAATGCCATATCACACACAATCACAAACAAAAAAGAAAAATCAAACAACAAACAAAAAAGAAAAGAAAAAAAATCAAAACCAAGCCAAAAGAATGGTTGACCTAGACCTAGACGACTCCTAACTGATTAGATCGTCCACGGGAGGTTTAGTGTAGACGTAGACCACAAGTTAATCAGCCAGGGAAGGGCAAGGTTGGTGGGAGGTTTTCCGTCAGAGACGTTCCTTAATTAAGTAACCAGCAACCTTCGGGCTTTCGGCCCTAAATCCCTTTCCTAGACACTGATTTTGCAAGAGTCTATTTCCAACACTTTTCCCCCTTAGGATAATCTCCTAGATGAGTCCGAGATGTCCCTAGGGCCAACGTCTAATTTTTTTATTAAATTAGGCTTGGGTTAGTGAGTGCTTGGATGTTGTTTTTGGGCTAAGGAAAGGGTAATGAAATCCCCCACCTTATCTTATTTACGGGTTATGCCCTTAAAATGAATTGTGCAAGTGTACAAAAATATATAACTAGAATTCACTCAAAGCATGAAAATCAAGCAAGAGATGATTCCTAGTCTACATGCAATGCAAAACGTACCTTGCCTCCAGCACTCTTCAACAATAAAAGTAAATGAATTGAAAGACACGTGCCTAATGATGCAAATGTCTAAACAATTTTTAACATTAACAACCAATTTTTTACTGTTGATTAAATTAGCAGGTAATAGGTGAACAATACAGGAATTCAAGCATAGCAGCAGCTGTATTTTGTAGAGCTGTAGACCCTGCAGAAATTTTGTGAGTAGTCAACTCAGGATTGCCGCAGATCCGCGGCAAAAACCAGGATTCCGCGGCAAAACTGAGGGATCCTGGTCTCTGCTTTCGAGAGCAGAGGCCCAGGTCCACTTATATGTATACTGCAATGCAAATTTTCCTGTTTTCTTCTCCTGTAACCTGCAACAGAGAAGAAGATTCGTTTAGTTCTTCACTTTAAAGAAAATCCGTTGCTCTCCCCGGCAACGGCGCCAAAATTGATTAAGACGAGAAAGGTTTATGTAAATGTAGTCGATGTATCCTTTCCTATCTCCGCTATAGCATAAGGCTATACCGAGTCGATTCTCAGGGAGAGCTAGCGATGGAAGCGTTACGAATCGTAGTGAAGAAATGTAAACGAGAATTCTTCTATGCTTAATAGAATAAAACAATCATGAAAAAGAAATGAAAGAATGGATGGATATGTTCATGATGGACAAGTGGAAAGAAATCAAGATTGGATTTGGTCTAACAACTAAAAAGAATGAAAACTTGAAGAATCAAACCATGACTAGCTTACCTTACTACCTTACCAATACTTACTAAACTCCGTGATAGTGAAAGCGTGCCTCATGTTGTCACTCCATCGGCGTAGGTTTCGTCTTGCGTGTTGATCTAATTACTTTCTCACTTGGAAGACGGGAGGTTTTACCCATTGGAGAAGAGAAGACCATCCAACTTGCAAGATGAAATAAAGCGATTACCCATGAGTTAGTGAAGATGGCAAGGCTAGTGGTTAGCTAGTACATGGAGAAAGAATTAGCTACAAGCCATGAGAAAAGTAAAACAAAGCATGAATAAAATTGCAAGGAATTAAAGCAAGAAAGTAAAGAAAGCAAGTAAAGGAAGCAAGTAAACTAGAACCAAGCTCAAGTAGAGGAAGGAGAATGGATGAATCCTTGTTGCTTCAAGTTGTCACACCTTGATTACACAAGCTCTCTCTCTCACAATCTCTCTCTTTTACAAAGTATCTAGGGAAGAAGAAGATCATAGAGAGCTACAAAAATCCTAGAGAAAAACTAACAAAAATACAAAGCTTTACACTAATCTCTCTCTCTTCTCTGATCAGTCTTTGCTCACAGGTCAAAGTGAAGTATTTATAGGCCCCAGGTGAAGGATCCAGAACCTAGTTTGTTGGCGCAAAATCCGAGATCCTAACAACCTGTAACTGCCGCAGATCCTCAAGGATTTCCCAGATTCTGCGGCAAAACAGAATCTGTTGAGCAACAGATTTCTTTTGTAGGTTGGTTGAGAGGTTGTTATCCACGTGGCCTTCTGGATTCTTCATTGGCGCGTGGATCTCTCTAGATCTTGATTTCAAATCTTGGGGCTTATCTTAATCTTTGATTTAATCACTTTAATTATTGCTAATTAAAGTGATTATTGGCTTTCTCTCCATTAGAGTGTGTACCTGCAAATATATAGAGAAGATGAGTAAAAATCATATATTTATTTATTAAATGTATGGGAATTATGAGGTAAAATATGCAATATTGAGTTACAATCAGGAGTCCGAGGGCTTGTAGGTGTTGCGGCACGAGGAGAGATCCATTGGGATCTTGCATAGTGGAAATCCTTCGTGTGTCGAAGGCGGGGATGTAGAGCAAGTGTGCTCGAACCTCGAAACATACCCTTGTGTTTGCGATTGCTCATTCTCTCTCTCTCTATCTCTTTTATATCTTGCATTCAATTATTGTCTTTACATTTACATGCTTGATATATTGTGCTTTAATTGATATACTTGCTTGGGTTTGTTTGCTAACACTTGTATTCAACCAAGAGAGCCAACGCGGCACCTCAACCCATTCAAGGGGAATCTAGAGGAGTTTGTCCAGAGCCCTTCACGGGGAATTCGGCAACACTCTTTGGTTATACGTGGTGTTTAGTGTAAGAAGTTTTAATTTGGTCATAATTGTTTTTAGCTTCCGCATTATTTGGCATTAAGTGACCATTAGATTAGCCATCACCTATTCACCCCCCCTCTAGGTGAACTTACAATTGGTATCAGAGCTTGGTACTCTGATTTGGGTGTTACAACCTAGAGTTAAAGATCCTCATTTTAGGCTAATCACAATATTTGTACACACACCATGGATTTCATGTCACCACCTATTTTTGACATTCTTAACATCCAAATTTGGAAGGTTAAGATGTCTTTGTACCTCAAGGCCCTAGGCATTCATGTTTATCTTGCTACCACTAATGATTCATATGTTAATAATAGCAAGTATATTGAGGCTAACTCAAAAGCCATTCATGCTTTAAAGTCAACCCTAAATGATGATTATTTATCTAGGGTTTCTAACATTGATTCGGCTTTTGTAGCTTGGAACATCATCACCTCCCTTGGCGAAAAGGATCTATACTATGCCGGGAGCGATTCGGATGTTGGAAGCAACACCTCCAACATGTGCTATATGGTCCAAGGGGATAACCCCCTTGAGGTAAACTCCGAATCCGATGATGAAGACATGTCATATGATGAGCTTACTACCTTTTGTCAACTTGTGCTTGAAAAATATGACATGCTTAAGAAAGAAAATAAAAATTTGAAAAAGAACATTGCTTGCATGCATAAAGAACATGATTCTTTTAGAGATAACATTGCATGCTTAGAAAAGGATAATAAGAAAATTAAAAAGAATTTTGATTGCATGCTAAAAGAGAACGATTCTTTTAAAACTAAAATTGCATGTTTAGAAAAAGAAAAGGATGTTTTGAATAATGAGAATGTTTCCTTAATGTCCAAATTAAATGATCTTTGTAAAGGAAACACTATTTTGAAGGATAAAATTGATATGGTGGAAAAACAAAAGGAAGTTATTTTTCAAGAAAATAATTCTTTAAAAAGAAAGATTTGTGAAAAAGAAAAAGATTTTGTTTCTCAAAAGAAAAAGAAAAATGATTCTTTATCTCATCATGCTTTACATGCCACCACTAATGAGATTAAAGATTTGAAAAATAAAATGAATGGTTTGAGCTCTACCTTGAGCTCATGTGCTTTTAATCATTCTAGGTTGGAGTCTTTGTTTTCAAAGAAACAAACTCCACATGTTCATGCATATCATACCCATCATGCATATGCTTATGTTGCACACCATGATCATATACATTCACATAAGCATACTAAGGTGTACACATGTACACATTGTGGCCGCAAAGGCCATTTAGCAAAGTTTTATTTTGACAAGTTGCATTATTTAAATTTTGCTAAAAATAAAAATGTTTGGGTTCCTTACAAGTCTAACCCCAAAGGACCCAAGCAAAAATGGGTACCAAAACCCCCACCCCATGTTTTTGATGTAGGTGAGGGATCTCTCAAGACGTGAGAGATTTGGTGCCTTGGTAGTGGATGCAAATGGATATGATGGACACACTTATTGATGCATCGCTATCAAGGAAGCTTGGTGGGACAACCACCATATTTGGAGCTTTGGAGTTGGTAACAATCTCTAAACTCCTATTTTATTTATTTACATGCTTATTCATTTGATATCATATAGCATGTTCATGTTTTATGTATCTTTGTGCTTCATGTGGTAATAACATGCTTAGATGTAGTTTATCAAAAACTTGTATCATACATGTACAAATAGTGAGCTACATTTGTTTTATATATGGTTGCTCTTCATGCTTATTTGTACCCACTATATGCATATGTATAGACTAGTTTTGATGATTCTCTTTTATACATGTTTTGCCTATTTTAGTGATTTACTTCATGTATATGTATTTTAAATTCAAATCTAATAAATATACATGTATACCCGTGAGTCTCTTGCCTTCATGCAAATACCTTTGATAGACTCTTTTATATTTGGGATATGTATGCATATTGTTAGATTTGGATAAATCATACATATACCTAGAAGTTTGTTGATTTTATGAAAAATAATTTTGAGTTGAATTGTTAAAAATGTGACTTATAATCTTTTTGAGCTTCATTGACTATTTTCATAAAAATGCTATTTACATGATTGTTTAACACTCACACTTTTGTTAAAATCATTTTGAGCCTTATAGACCATGAGTGCTTAAATTTTGTATATCTAGTTATGTTTTATGAAAAACATATGATTTGATGTTATTTGAAGGATCTTTAACTAGTTATTCAAAATCAATTTAAACTAGTTATCTATTCTTCTATTAATTATAAGATTATCCACATGATCCTACTTTATTTCAATTATATGGATAAATCCTTTTATGATCTAAAAGATTTGATGCTTCATGTATTGAATATTAGTTTAAATGTTAGCTTTTATCAATACTAGGATTTATACTTGAACATTTTGTGGGTCACAAATAAATCTATATATGATTGGGTTCGATTGCTTATTTGTGCCCATTAGGTGTGCTAGTATAACCTAGTTTTGATGATACATACATTTTTAAACTTGTATTCCACTTTTTGGATTTGATTTATGATCATGTGTTTTCATTTCATGTATATGTGTATTTTGCCAAACTTTAAGATATACATGTATACCTCTTGAGTCATTTGCCTTTAATGCAAATCTATATATATGGACTCAATTGTGTTTTGGGATATGTGTGTATACTTCTTGTGTTGTCAAAACATACATATACCTTGAAATATAATTTTTTAAAAAAAAAAAAAAATTTTGTGGTAGATTGTACATTGAGATATACACTTGAACTTACCTTATGTCAATTGGTATCATTGGATCATTTCATTGGTATCAATATGATTATTCTTTTTGTATATACTCATGTTTTGATTTTATGTATGTATGCTTTCAAATTCAAGTAGTATCAATTTCTATTGGTATTATCTTTTATATACATATATATGATTTGTTATTTGTGCTCGAGTTAAGATAGATTCATTCTTAAAGCACAATGTTTATATTAAGCTTGGGTTAAAACTTTACTTTCAATTAGTATCTCAATATGTTTAACTTAAAAAAAATTGAAGCGTTTGCAATGATTATTTGATATCACATACTTTCAATTGCTACTTTCTATTGGTATCAAAATTAAAAATTATGGTTATCTCAAATTTGTTTCTTGAGAAAAGTTCAAAATTTTAAAGAAAAATTCAAAATTTTTTGATTTATATTGCCTATATGCAAGGAGAGCTTAACATCTCTCTTACATATAGATTTATGTTGAGTATATTATAAATTGAGGAGCTTGACAACTCTTCTTTATATGATATACGTGTGTAGGGGAAGCTTCTCATCTCCTCTTATGCATTACATAATATGTGTTATGTGAGTTAGGGCTTGTCATCCCTTCTTCATGTAATGCATATGTGTAGGGAAGCTAACTTAGCGTCTTCCTCTTCATGAATGTATATCGCATATAAATCCTTATTGATTGATTTGTATTACCCCTTCTTGATCTCTTTGTTTTTGACAAAAAGGGGGAGAAAAATTTGTTTGATTTGATTTTACTTTGAACCCTTTGTTGATGATTGACAAAAAGGGGGAGAAGAATTTAAGAGTTATATGCATGTTGAGTAAGATTTATGTTTATGCATATATATTTTTGTATTGCAAATAGGAGAAAAAGGTTTTGATTTATGCTTGTTGCATGTTTTATCTCCATACTTGCATACATATTCATGTGCCTCATTGCCATATTTATTATTTTGTGTTATGCATGAGTTAAGGGGAGCTTCTTTGAAGCTTTACTTTAATCCATGCATATATAACTCCATGAGTTTTGTCATCATCAAAAAGGGGAGATTGTTGGCCCAAAGGCCCATCACTCTAGTTTTGATGATGATCAACTCATGTAGTTATAGTACTAATGATCTTGTGTTTAATTAGTAACAGATTCATTATCAAGATCTTAGTAGGTGCATAGCTCAACAAAGGATAAAATGTCAAGATTTGGAGCTAGCACGGTATGATCCAAGGAGCTTTTGGATCAAGCTTGGACCAAGTCAAGAAGATGAGAAGCCTTCAAGTGAAGACTTCAAGAAGATGAAGACTTGTGTCTAGGTATAAGATTTTGTTTTTGTTTTAGTTAAAAATGTAAAGGATAGAATAGTGGTGGATTGCTCAAGTACATATACACACACACTCTTGATAGAATTGTTTTCATAAAAGAATTTTCAGATTTAGAAAAGACTTTCATTTTGAAAAAATATTGTTTTGGAAAAACAATTTTTATCATGAGCTAAATATTTTCAAGTTACAAAAATAGTCCAATCTTTTATAACATGCCTTGATTTTGTGCAAGCATGTTTGTATATCAAAGTATATTGGTAAAACTATTTTTGTAGAATTTCTATGTATTTTATGGGATTTTATTTGAGCCAAAAGACTTAGTTTTAAATCCCAGAAAAACTGTTTCAGGCTTCAGATAAGTCGACTTGCTTCCTATATAGTCGACTAACCCTGAAGTCGGTCGACCGGTTGGGTTGACCGACGTGCACAGACGTGCACGCCTTTGTGCACTGGAGGACGGCCGACCGTACGGGTCGACCGCTCCAGAGAGCTCTGCTCTCTGGAAGTTTCGGCCGACCGTACGGGTCGACCGACAAAGAGTTTGACTCTCTGCTCCAGTGGCTCGGTCGACCCGGGCGGTCGACCGTGGCTCCAACGGTCGGATTTCTGACCGTTGGCGGTCGACCGCACGGGTCGACCGGCAGGCCTGACAGATCCCAACGGGTATATTTTTCTGGCCTATAAATTTGGGGATTTGGTCATTGTTTTAAGCCAAGATTTTGGAGACTCTTAGAGCCAGTTTTTCCCATTCATTCCAGAGGTTTTTCTCCACAAAATTAGAGCCAATACTTCCAATTAAAAGGAGAGTTTATCAAGAGTGTAAAAGAGATTTTCTTGAGTTTTCACCAAAGATTCTTTCCTTGTTTTCTCACACAAACACTTGAGCAATTCATAGACATACTCATCCTATAGGAGTGTTGTAGTGAGAGCTTTTATTGGTGATCAAAGTGTTTAGATCACCAAGAGATTTCATTCTTGTACTTTGAGAAAACGGGCAAGTGTGCTCGTGGTGGTTTAGAGTTCTTGTGTGAACTCGGTGGGTTGAGGTGCGGCCTCGGCGAGCTAGTGAGCTTGCTTGTGTACGAGACTAGGGAGTCCGAGGGCTTGTAGGTGTTGCGGCACCGAGGAGAGATCCATTGGGATCTTGCATAGTGGAAATCCTTCGTGTGTCGAAGGCGGGGATGTAGAGCAAGTGTGCTCGAACCTCGAAACATACCCTTGTGTTTGTGATTGCTCATTCTCTCTCTCTATCTCTTTTATATCTTGCATTCAATTATTGTCTTTACATTTACATGCTTGATATATTGTGCTTAAATTGATATACTTGCTTGGGTTTATTTGCTAACACTTGTATTCAACCAAGAGAGCCAACGCGGCACCTCAACCCATTCAAGGGAATCTAGAGGAGTTTGTCCCGAGCCCTTCACGGGGAATTCGGCAACACTCTTTGGTTATACGTGGTGTTTAGTGTAAGAAGTTTTAATTTGGTCATAATTGTTTTTAGCTTCCGCATTATTTGGCATTAAGTGACCATTAGATTAGCCATCACCTATTCACCCCCCCTCTAGGTGAACTTACAACCAATGGCCATGCGCGAAGCGCGTGGCCTTCTCTAGTCCGTCCTTTTGAAAATTTATTCTCAGATCTTGAATTGGGCTCTGGATTTTGAAATACGATCTTTTTAGATGACTTGGAGACCAAGCTATCTCCAAATCCGAATCAAATTCTGATTTTCTCCCCTTTATCTTTATCTTATAGTGCAAGCAACCAGGTTCAAATAGAAGTCCACCTCCATCTTTAATTAGGATAAGGATTCATCTTGTTTTATCCTTCTCCTCCTTTAGATTTTAATCCAAATTTAAATGAGATAGAAAAGATGCTTCCTTTCTCTTCCTAATTAATCTTTATTTTCAAATTTCTTGTGGGCTTTGGCTTCTTTTGGGCTTTCTCTTGGGCTTTCTTGGATCATGGAGTTCTGCACATTACTAAACAATAAATGAATTAAATAGTAATGTTTTATAAAAATTAAGTATAGAAATGTGAATGAAAATAAGCATTATTGATGACCAATCACCACACCAACCAAAGTATTTTGACAAGGACTCATCTACATCAAATGATTCAATGAGTGCAATCTCAATCATAGCAACTCCTCTAAAAATAGGCATTTTTTCTACATTGCGGCCTCCGGTACTTAGCAACATTTAGATGTTGGCCGCAAAGCAGTATTCATGTTCAGATGTCAATTATAGATCTAAAAGTTGTGGCGCAGATAAAAAGCGAGATACTTGGTAGATCTCGTTCTAGCACCGACAAACCCTGAGAAAAACTCGAATTCACGAGCAATTTAAGATAAAAAACTTAATTGAATTTATCAAAGCTATTGTGTACAAAACAAAAAATACAATGGTGTTTAAATAGACTTTAAAAGTAGTAGTCTAATCTAATTAGGAAACAAAAATAAAAACAATTTGGAATCCAATTAGGCCAGAAAAATAGACAGAATCGAATAGCAGGTCGGTCATAGTGTTAGTCGACTAATAGTGTTAGGGACTAGTTGACTAGTAAGAAATCTAAAAAAATTTCTTACTCTCTGTTACACAAAACTAGTCAATTACTGAGATTGATTAGTCGATTACTGAGAGGGTTAGTCGATAGTGAGTCGACTACTGAGAGGATTAGTCGACTATTCTTGATGATTAGTCGACTATGTAAATCCTGCTATTTGTTGCCCTGCTCTCCTATTTCAGTCCCCTTTTTCAAAAGAACTCGTCCTCGAGTTCCAATCAATCGAATCATGAACGATGTCATCTTTAGCAAACTCTGTCTAAGGAAAAGTGTGATCCCAAAATCTTGATCTGTCTTGAAGAGCTCCCAAAGTGCAATTAACGATAGAGCTTGGCACACCGTGTAGAACACATATAGTCGTGCAACGTGGAATAAAGAGTATCACTTTAGAAATTCTGAATTCTTGTCACTTATAACTTGAAAAACCATACATCTCCTTATAGTGGTAGCTCAATGATGGATCATGCTTTCGTCGCTTCCATGTGCCAATAGTAGGTGATATGAACTTGAAAAATTGAAAGATTGCATTCGAGTACTCTCCTTCTGCATGAAAGGATCTAAGAAATCATGGAGAATAGTTGCACTATATTTCCAAAGTGGTTTAGGCTCTCCCACTTGCTCCAACTTCATCTCCTCAAAAATTTCAGTAGAGAAAACAACTTCTTCATTGGCCACTAGAGCAAAGCTCTGCTTTGTTTCCTTTGATTCCACAAAGAATTTGCCTTATTGCATATGGATGTGAATATTGGCGCCTCTTCTTTGAATCACCTAGAGGGGGGGTGACTAGGTGATTATGCTAATCAATACACAAATTTAAAAATGAGATGATGCAACAATCACTCAAAGCAAGATTAGAAACCAAATACCCCGTGAAGGGCTCTGAACTCCTTCCTCGTGATTCCTCTAAATAAGAGTTTGAGGTGCGCAATGCAATCTTGTTATGAGAGTATAGATTGACAATATAGGAATGAATGAAAAGAAAGTAAATAACACAAGTAAACCAATCGCAAACACAGAGATTTGTTTCGAGGTTCGAGCACCCAGCTCTACGTCCCCGCCTTCACCCGAAGGATTTCCGATCCACTAGAAATTTCACAAAGGATTACAACCACTAGGGAGTACCCAACTCCTCAATCACACTCCTCTAGTCTAGGGGTAGTGGAGCCACAAATACAATAATCACTTGGTGATCAAAAGACCACAAACTCTCTTTTGAAAAACTTTTCTTTACAAAACCCTAGAGAATAATGTATAGGATTGAAGCTCAAGGTTTGTAAGTGAAAAATAAAACAAAGTAGAAGAGAGTTTTGATTCAAAAATTTCAGAGAAAAATCAGAGATTAGAGCACAAAAACTGAGAATAAACACTTCTTTCAAGAATACTCAAACTTTTAATTTCTTTGCAAATGTTGTTGTTATTCTTCTCAACCCCATCCACCCCTATTATAGGATATAGGTAGGGATTAAAGGGTAAATGTTAATTTGATTAATCAGGAAGGATAAGACCCAAAACCAGCCTAAAACCACATTTGGAGAATAAAAACACGTTTTAAAACATGTTTAAAAAACTAGCCATTTGGCTGAGAAAACACTCACGGTCGGCCGATCGATCGACCGGCCGGTCGACCAGTTTTCAAAAATTTTTGACCGTTAGCAGGCTCCGGTCGACCGCCCGGTCGACCGTCCAAACAGAGAGTTGGGTGCAGTCAGTCGATCACCGCCCAGTCGTCCGACATGGGGTCCGGTCGACTGCCCGGTCGACCGGATAACGTGCACACATGCACGCACCCAACGGTCAGAACTGCGGTCGACCGCATGGTCGACCGTCCTGACCTGTAATAGAGCTGGTCGACCGCCGGTCGACCGCAACAGGTCAAAACAGAAATTTTGAGGAAATGTTTTGAAGATATGTTTATTTTCAAAAATGATTTTTGTCAAGACTTTGTAAAATACAATAAATGGAGTTTGCAAATACTGAAATAGGTCTATTAAAATATTTTACACAAGAGACAAAAATAATCTTTTGAAAAACATGTGCAATTTTGTGTGTGTGGGAAATTGAGCTTCAACACTATATACTATCATTTAACAAACTAAAATATAAAAATTATATAGGAAGATGTCTCTGAACTGTGTTGCCGAGCTAGAGCCTCCTCTCCTATGAAAAAATCCTCTTGCTCCATCAACCTTACAACATGCTTGAAGCACCATCAACTTTGCAATATGCTTATAGAAATCTAAAGCAATCAAGACTTGTACAAACCTGAAATTCATTCTAGAATTCTTTATTAGTACCAAATGCTTTTATATGGTTTGTTATCATCAAAACGTATATAAATGGAGAGTGTAATCTTTGGGCCAACAATCTCCCCCTTTTTGATGATGACAAAACATATAAGTTATAACACAAGATATAGAAGGGAGGTAAAAACTCCCCCTCAAATAATGTTATATTAAACAACTTATTATGTGAGAATTTTGAAATTTTCAAATTTTGAAATTTGAAATTTGAAATACAACAAAAACACCAAACATAGCATAACATAAAACATTAACATAAAACATAAACAAACACTACACTATACCAAAACAAACAACACATATTTCTCCCCCTTTTTGTCATACATCAAAAAGGGATATGAAAGTAAGAAAACTTCCTTATTCAACAACACAAATATTTAGTTCACCACATATAAAAGAAAATCTATTGTAGTCAAGTGGTTTAGTGAAAATATCGGCAAGCTGAAAATCAGAAGAAACATATTCAATATCAATATCACCTTTCTCAAAATGATCTCTAATGAAGTGATATCGAATCTCAATGTGCTTGGTCTTACTATGTTGATTTGCATTCTTAGTCATATGAATTGTACTAGTATTATCAGAAAATATTTTAAAATGGTCATAATGCAAATCATAATCAAGGAGAGTATGTTTCATCCAAAGGACTTGAGCACAACAAGCCCCCGCCCCTACATACTCCGCCTCGGCGGTTGAGAAGGCTACCGAATTTGTTTCTTAGAAGACCATGAAACAAGACAATTACCAAGAAATTGACATGTGCCACTAGTACTCTTCCTATCCACTCTACAACCCGCATAGTCGGCATCCGAAAAACTCGTCATTGAGAATTGTCCAGTCTTCGGATACCATAGACCCATTCCATTAGTGCCCTTAATATAACGAATAATGCGTTTTACTGCAATAAATGAGATTCTTTGGGACAAGATTGGAATCGAACACAAAGACACACACTAAACATAATATCCGGCCTACTAGCCATTAAATACAACAAACTACCAATCATGCTTCTATATAATTTTGTGTCAACACACTTACCTTGGTCATCCTTATCAAGCTTGGTGGTGGTGGCCATGGGAATGTTGCAAATTTTTGAGTCTTCAAGCCCAAATTTCTTGATGAGTTCCTTGGAGTACTTGGCTTGACATATGAAGATCCCATCACGCATTTGCTTGATTTGGAGTCCAAGAAAATAGTTCAATTCACCCATCAATGACATCTCAAATTCACGTTGCATACATTGTTCAAACTCTTTGCAAAGTAATTCATTAGTAGAACCAAAGATTATATCATCAACATATATTTGTACTATAAGAATGTCACACCAACATGTTTAGTAAATAATGTGGTGTCTATTTGCCTTTAACAAAATCATTTGATAGAAGAAAACTAGAAAGCCTTTCATACCAAGCTCTTGGAGCTTGTTTTAAACCATACAATGCTTTATCTAGTTTGAAAACAAAATTTGGATGTATATGATCCACAAAACCGGGGGTTGTTCAACATATACTTCCTCATCAATAAAACCATTTAAAAATCACTTTTTACATCCATTTGAAAAAGTTTAAAATTTTATTGGATGCATAAGCTAGTGTGATCCGTATGGCTTCTAGCCGTGCTACAGGTGCAAAGGTCTCCTCAAAATCGATTCCTTCAACTTGAGTGTAACCTTGGGCCACTAACCTAGCCTTATTCCTAACAACATTACCTGACTCATCCAACTTGTTCCTAAAAATTCACTTAGTACCAATTATTGGTCTATCATGGGGTCTAGGAACAAGATGCCAAACTTGGTTGCGCTCAAATTTATTGAGCTCTTCTTGCATAGCAAGCAACCAATATGAGTCACCCTCGACTTCGAGGATTTTTGGGTTCAAAATGAGATATGAATGCATAATGCCCACACAAATCATGGAGTTTGGAGCGCGTGGTTACCCCTTTGATGCATCACCTATGATAAGATCTTTGGGATGATTTGAGGTGTATCTCCAATCTTTAAGAAGTGGTTGTGATGGTTCCTCTTCATCCTTTTAAACTTCACCATTAGGTTCTTGCTTGTCTTCTTGGATGGGTGAGTCCTTCAAGGATATTTTCTCCATGTCCTCACCTAATGAGTCAATCTCTACAATATTCTCAACAAATATATTAGATTCCTCAAATTAACATTCATAGATTCTTTAATAGTAAGAGATGATTTAATGAACACTCTATATGCTTTGGTAGTACTAGAATAGCCAACAAATATTGCTTCATAAGCCTTAGCATCAAATTTACCCAAATTATCTTTGGTGTTCAAAACAAAACACTTGCATCCAAAAACTTTAAAGTATGAAACATTTGGTTTTCTTAAATAATAAATTTCAAAAGAAGTTTTGGAAGTATTTTTACACAAATAAATTCGGTTGGATATATAGCATGCGGTGTTTACGGCCTCGGCCCATAAGTATTGAGGGAGCCCGTATTCACTTATCATAGTCCTAGCCATTTCTTGAAGAGTTCTATTCAACTATTCCATTTTGTTGTGGAGTTTTAGGACATGACATTTCATGCTTAATTCCTTTTTCATCACAATAAGTCATGAAGAGTTGGTTGACAAACTCACCACCTCTATCACTTCTTATGCGTAAAATCGAAAATCCTTTTCTCTTTTTTAACCCTTTTTCGAAAAATCTTAAAATGCAAAAAAGTTTGATCTTTTTGCTCCAAAAAGAAAACCCAAATGAAACGAGAAAAATCATCGACTAAAACAAAAACATATCTATTTCCATTTAAGCTTTTAGTTTTAGTTGGTCCAAAAAGATCCATGTGAATCAATTCTAATGGCCTAGATATCATGATATTCTTGATTGGTTTGAAAGAAGACTTGGTTTGTTTCCCAAGTTGGCACGCACCACAAATGCGGTCTTTTTCAAACTTCAAACAAGGAATACCCTTCACCAAGTCCTTAGAATTTATTCTAGAAAGATGATCAAAAGAGGCATGGCCTAATCTTCTATGCCATAACCATGAAATCTCATCAAAAGCATTTAAACATTTTGTAGTGCAATCCAAATTAAGCATATCAATAATATATACATTATTTTCACGAAATCTAGTGAGAATGCATTCATTGGTTTTACAATCAAAAATTTTGCAAGAAGATTCATCAAAAACAACTTTGAGACCACGGTCACATAGTTGACTAATACTGAGTAAATTATGTTTAAGCCCATCAACAAGAACTACATTTTCAATTAAAGGAGATGCACCAATCTTAATGTTACTTATACCGATGATGGTGCCCTTGAAGTCATCTCCGAAGGTGACGGTGCCACCTTCAACGTACCTCGATAGGGTTGCGAAATTGTTGATGTCCCATGTCATATGCCTTGAGCAACCACTATCAAGGTACCACCACTCCTTACGTCTTGGAGTCTTGGTGTGTACCTATATCAAATAATTTAGAGCTTGATTTTGATACCCATATTTTCTTGGGTCCTAAAGCGTTAGTGTTTTAAACCCAAACATGATTATTCATACTATTTATATGATCATAACATAATTTAGCTAAATGACCATTCCGGCCACAATAAGTACAATTATAAATTCTTCCATATTTAAAAGAATAATGAGCATGTGGTTTATGAACATGTGATTTGTGAGCATGGGATGTTTTTGCATGATTGACATGTGATGTGTTGGCATGATGAACATGTGGAGTTTAGCATGAAATGTTTTATCATGTTCAGCAAGAGGAGTATGCATGTGCTTCTTTGAAAACATTTCTTCTAATTTAGTATTGTTAAAAGTACATTCTTTTAAAACATTTCCCAACTCATTTAATCTAGTTTTTAACATAGAAAACTCGTTTTCATCAATTTTAGGATATTTAGCTTTGCAAGCAACTCTATAGGCATCAAAATCTCTTTGTGTTGAAATAAGAGTAGAAGATAATTCATCCTTTTCTTTTGAAGAAATAGCAATTTGATTTTTAAGCACTTCATTTTCCTTTTCAATTTTAAATAATCTTCCTTTTTAGAATCAAAACTTTCTAAAAGTTCAATGAAAGCTTGTAATAACAATTCTTTACTTATTTCACTATCATCATCATGTGGTTCAATAGTTACCTTAGATGTGTTTGCTATAAAACACACATTGGCCTGTCAACTTCATCTTCGGATTCACTTTCCGAGTCCCAAGTGGCTTTGTACACCTTCTTTTCAAATGGCTTCTTTTGCTTCAAGGAGGAAGATATCTTTTTCTTGAAATCTGGACAATCGGCCATGATGTGTCCGGGTTTCCGACAGTTGTAGCATATGATCTGTTTCTTCTCCTTCCCTTCCCATCGCCTTTTATGGTTGAGCTTGTTCTTGTGGTACATTCTTTTTACATTTCTCACAAGAAGAGATAGCTCTTCATCATCTTCTTCATCTTCTTCATCATCGTAGTTGGTGGAGGTAGACTTGAAAGCTATAGACTTTTTCTTTTGTGGCGCCGCTTCTTCTCTAGCCTTTTTCTCCATCTCATGAGTCTTAAGATTTCGAATAAGACTTATGAGCTCCATCTCGTCTTTGTCATTCAATTCCTTCAAGGTGGTAGCTTTGATTTCGCATGATAAAGGGAGAGCACGAATCACCTTACACACCTTTTGGTCGTTGTTGATTTCATCACCTAGAAAAAACAAGAGCATTCGTGATTTTAGTGAACTTAGTGATCATATCATCAATAGATTCATTTTCTTGCATTTTAAAACTTTCATATTGGGATCGCAAGAGATCAATTTAGCTCTCTTGACTTGTGATGTTCCCTCATGAGTGACCAATAAGTGTTGCCAAATCTCATAGGCGGACTTGGAATGGATAACCGGTGTTAAGTCATCCTCATTCAATGCTAAAAGTAGGGCATTTTGAGCCTTCGAATTAGCATCAAGTTCCTTGGAGGTAAGATCGGACCAAGTGTCCTCCTCGCCTTCGGGTTTACTAAAAGGCTTGGTCAAAAACTTAGCAACTAGGCTACCTAGAGATTGTAGAAAAATGTTCATCCTAACTTTCCATATGGAAAAGTTGAGTCCATCAAATTTGGGAGGGGTCTTAATGTTATCAGCCATCTTTACTAGTGTATGAATGAATATATGAAAATAGTGATTAGCAATTTATAGGATCTCTCTAAGGATGTGAGCCAAAAACTAGTGTCCTAGCTCTGATACCAATTGAAATCACCTAGAGGGAGGTGAATAGGTGATTATGCTAATCAATACACAAATTTAAAAATTAGAAGCCGAATACCCCGTGAAGGGCTCTGAACTCCTTCCTCGTGATTCCTCTAAATAAGAGTTTGAGGTGCGCAATGCAATCTTGTTGTGAGAGTATAGATTGACAATATAGGAATGAATGAAAAGCAAGTAAATAACACACGTAAACCAATCACAAACATAGAGATTTGTTTCGAGGTTCGAGCACCCAGCTCTACGTCCCCGCCTTCACCCAGAAGGATTTCCGATCCACTAGAAATTTAACAAAGGATTACAACCACTAGAGAGTACCCAACTCCTCAATCACACTCCTCTAGTCCAGAGGTAGTGGAGCCACAAATACAATAATCACTTGGTGATCAAAAGACCACAAACTCTCTTTTGAAAAACTTTTCTTTACAAAACCCTAGAGAATAATGTATAGGATTGAAGCTCAAGGTTTGTAAGTGAAAAATAAAACAAAGTAGAAGAGAGTTTTGAGAAAAATCAGAGATTAGAGCACAAAAACTGAGAATAAACACTTCTTTCAAGAATACTCAAACTTTTGATTTCTTTGCAAATGTGTTATTCTCCTCAACCCCATCCACCCCTATTTATAGGATATAGGTAGGGATTAAAGAGTAAATGTTAATTTGACTAATCAGAAGGATAAGACCCAAAACTAGCCTAAAACCAAGTTTGGAGAATAAAAATACGTTTTAAAACATGTTTAAAAAACTAGTCGTTTGGCTGAGAAAACACTCACGGTCGACCGGCCGGTCGACCGATTTTCAAAAAATTTTGACCGTTAGCAGGCTCCGGTCGACCGCCCGGTCGACCGTCCCAAACAAAGAGTTGGGTGCAGTCAGTCAGTCGACCGCCCGGTCGTCCGACATGGGGTCCGGTCGACCGCCCGGTCGACCGGATAACATGCACACATGCACGCACCCAATGGTCAGAACTGCGATTGACCGCGCGATCGACCGTTCTTACCTGTAATAGAGCCGTTCGACCGGCCGGTCGACCGGAACAGGTCAAAACAGAAATTTTGAGGAAATGTTTTTAAAGATATGATTATTTTCAAAAATGATTTTGTCAAGACTTTGTAAAATACAATAAATTGAGTTTGCAAATACTGAAATAGGTTTTTTAAAATATTTTACATAAGAGACAAAAATAATCATTTGAAAAACATGTGAAATTTTGTGTGTATGGGGAATTTGAGCTTCAACACTATATACTATCCTTTAACAAACTAAAATATAAAAATTATATAGGAAGATGTCTCTGAATCGCGTTGCCGAGCTAGAGCCTCCTCTCCTATGAAAAATTCCTCTTGCGCCATCAACCTTACAACATGCTTGAAGCGCCATCAACTTTGCAACATGCTTATAGAAAACTAAAGCCATCAAGACTTGTACAAACCTGAAATTTATTCTAGAATTCTTTATTAGTACCAAATAGCTTTTATATGGTTTGTTATCATCAAAACGTATATAAATGGAGAGTGTAACCTTTGGGCCAACATTCTTTTGTATGCATTGGAGTTGGTAGAATTGGTTTCATGGAAACTCTTTTGTCCTTCCAAGTCATCACATATATGTTCCTCTTGCCTTCTGGGTCACATCAACATCGTGTTGCCATGATCTCCCTAAAAAAATATGACACTTATCCATATCGACAATATCAACGGCAACGAAATCTTGATAAAATTTGCCAATTGAAATAGGGACATGATAATGATCCATAACCTTGATGGAGAGGCCTTTTTTGATCCACCTAATAGTGTAAAGGTGAGGCTATGATTGCATCTCTAGCTTCTAGTAGTCCACCAATGCACTAGAAACAATATTCTCACAATTTTCATTGTCGATGATGAGGTTGCACGCCTTATTTTTGACTGAACATATTGAGTAGAAGATTTGATGTCGACGTGTGGTGTCAGAGAATTTCTGGTTGCATAGCAACCTACCTCTGAACAATACAAGCTACAGGGTCTCCATGTTCTTCAGCAAAGCCAGAATCACTTGCTTCCTCAATTACGACTCTTTCTTCATCATCTTCGTAATATGCTATGTTGACTTGCTTTCTCTTAGGGCATTCATTGGATGTGTACCTATTATTTTCACACCTATAACACTTGCCAACACCAGGCATGGCGTAGGGATTCTCTTTGTTCTTTGCAGCTGCGCTAGTTGTTGTTGTCGGTACTGACACATGGGTTTTGATCATCTGTTTGGCTAGCAGTTAGTCAACCATCGTGGAGTTCAGCTGAATTTCTTCGCCACCCGATGGCCCTTTAATTGACTTCGGGCGCCTAAAAGGTGGTGCTCTTCTTTGTAGTCTCTCGATCTTTAATGCCTTATTATGAGCTTCGTCAACAGAGAACACATCATGAAGGATCACGCGTTCTTGAATAGGGTACTTTAGGCCGCTGATGTACTTAGAGTTTGCTCGGGAAAAATTGGTCGAGTATGTGAATCGTAAAATTTTCTTGAATCAATGAAAGATTATAACAATCTAAAAAAAAATTCGATTACAAGAGAGACGAGATGTTCAAGCTCAAATATCCTCTTTATTTAATGCTGGGTTCTTGATGTAGCAGTGGAAAGTGAATCTTATTTTTCGTTGACCGGGTGAACATCAGTGTCTTCTGGGAATCTTCTCTTCAGATTATAGACAGAGTAGCACAGCTCCTGTTCAAATAGAATCTCAAAGAGACTTGGGCAATAACTTGAACTCAGCAAGTTAACAAAAGAGTTGAACTTTTAAGTATTCCTCAGCTGGGGATTCTGATCAAACTTTTCCAATTCGATCCCCCTTCAATAGCAAACTAAGCTATTTATAGGGATTTTAGAGGTAAAATTGTCCCCTAAAAACCCTCTATAATGGGGGTTAACTCTCCTCATTACGTGGGCAGTGATTGACCCAGTAATGAGGGCAGTTATAACCGAGACGCAGGGTCTGTAGTTGAAACGCGGACTTCAAGCCTCGTGTTTTGGCATTATATTATACTGCTGTTGGATGCCGACTTTGAACCTTGCTAGACGTGGGCTCCAAACTCTGCTAAATGCGGGCTTTGAGCTCTGCGCCTTGGTATTGCATAGATGGCTGAGACGCGGGCTTCAGGCTCTGCATCTTGGCCATTGCAGTTAAGCAGAGACGCGGGCTCCGACCCTTGTGTCTTGGTGCTGCAGTGATGCTGAGGTGCGACTTTCGAGATCTGTGTCTTGACCATTGGAGTGATGTTGAGACGCGGGCTTTGACCCTTGCATCTTGGTACTGTGCGAGTGGCTATGATTAGCTCTGCATTTGGAGTATAGACTTTGCTTCTGATGATTTTTCTTAGTGACTTTTAGACAGTTTACAGAACCCCCTCCAAAGTTTTCAAAACTTCCCGATTGACTGGGACGGGTTTCGAAATACTTTGGCTTTTTCTCCTGGCAGCAAGCTCTCAATACTGCACTAGCAATCTTGTAAAATATGTTGAGATTGATCTTGGCTGGATTTTGGTCTTCACAAGTGTACTGTTAAACTCTTTGAAGCCACCAGAGATGATCATTGTGAGTGTCTGGATACGTAATCTGGATCTCCTTGGTGCTCTGAGCTGGTTGTTGGTGTATTGTTGAATCAGAAAAAATAGTCATCTGCTTTCGCAAGTGTACTGTTGAATTGATTATAGAAGCAAAGACTGAACGCAGGTCTTATCAACGCAAACGCCATGTTGCTTTAGAAACGCGGACCTCATCTAAAATATAAACGCAGCTCTCATTCATTGGAGAGACGCGAACATCAAAGTGGGGACGCAACTCTCACTTGGTTAAAGTAACGCAGACTTTAGGGTGGAGACGCGGACCTCTTTTTACTGTGGAGACACGGCTCTGTGAAACACAAGACTCGCATTCTGGGTGCATTGCCACGTGTCTGGCGGAGCTTGAAGAGACGCATTTCTCTTAATACGCGAGATTCACATTCAAGATGTGATGCCACGCGTTGAGTGGAGCTTGAAGAGACGATGTTTTCTTAACACGCGAGGTTCGCGTTTCAAGCACAATGCCACGCATTGAGTGGAGCTTGAAGAGACACCGTTCTCTTAACATGTGAGGTTCGTGTTTAAGGTGCGTTGCCACGCGTCGGGAGACAATTGGTCTGAAGATACATGCGTGTATCTTGGTGGATTACTGTGTCCATAAAAAGACATCAGTCTTTCAAGAGTCATCATTAGACTCTTATCTTTTCCGCTGAGCCTTGCGTTGAGAGTTTTTAGAACTTAAAAAAGCTCCAAGCTTTTTCTTCTTTCTCTTGTCTTTTACACAGAACTCACGGTTGAAATGACCCCAAAGACCATACCTGTCGCTTCGTTCTCTAGCGCTATCGCTCCAGAGACTCAAATAGGTGGTTCCCCCATGCAGGAGGCCCCAATTTCAGTAATAAAACCATTTGAATTAGTTTTCATTATTAAGGAACTTGAAGAGTTATCTTAACTCTTAAGTTTCTTTTGAACTGAACTGCCAATGCGAGGCTCACGCCTGCGTTTGATATTCAGACGCGGCTCTTAATTTTGAGAGAAACGCGACTCTGATCTGTTGAGAGAAACACAGCTCTGATCTATCTTTAAACGCAGGCCTGCGAAGAAACGCGGACTTCAGAACGCTGGCTTTGAAACATCGCATGCAGTTTGACACAAAGATCTTGCTGGATTTTTCAATGTGAAGTTGGCGTTGACAGTTGGGGACACGTGTCGTTGGAATTTTCTGATGCAAAAATCCACATGTCTCATTCAAACTGGATTTGATATTCGCGCAGCGAATTAAGGCTATTAATTTTGGCCTTTAAGAATGACTTTCATTTTTATGCCATTAATTAGTGGCCATTAGTGAGCCTATAAATAGGCCATAGCCTCTTAACAGTCATTCATCTTGACTATTTTCCTTTGCGGGCATGTGCTTTGAGGAACTCCGTCTCAATTGTTCTCCTTCGAGGACCTTCTTCAAAAAATAAAAAGAACCCAAAGCTTCAATGCATTCTTGTAATCTTCTTCGAAGATTATCACTGTTAAGTGATTTCAAAATTAAAAATCATCGCTTTAGGAGCTTTCATGGTTGTGCCTTGACAAATAAAGTCCAATTTCTAGAGTTCTTCTTCTTTAGGTAGGAACTGGCTTTTGCCATAATAAGGCCTTGACTTCCTTGAAGTTTTGTAATCCTCGACCATGAAGAGACTCTGTCTCTTGATCTCTTTCTAAAATCTTTTTCTTGAGATTCATATGTCCTTGCTCTGCAAATGCGCCTTTCGTGTTACTTGATGAAACGCGGACTTGTTGGCTTCAAAGTCCAAGTCTCAAGTTCTTCAGACGCGAGTGTGGTGAACTTCGCATTTTGAGACTTGAAAAGCGGGTTTTGTACATGAGGATCACGTTTGGGTTCCTGACTTAGAAAAATTTAAGTCTACTATTTTGAGATTTTTGGACGTGAATGTGACAAACTCTGCGTCGGAGCTTTAGACGTGGGCCTGAGTAATTTCAGAAAGTTTTAAGACCGAGTTCGTGTCTTTGATACATGCTCGCGTCTCAATTATCAGACGCGAGTCTAATATCAGACTGCATTTGGATCCATATTTTCTATCTCCGCGTCCCTAAGATTCGCGTCTGGAGTTCATGACTTTAGCCCCGCGTTTGTGCCTCTGGCTTCCTATTTTCTGTCTTTGCAGAATTTTAACCCTTATTTTTTTTGTTTCTTGTAGGTCTTGGCTATATCGAAGGTGCTGGTTCCAGCGTCTTTGCTGGGTTCATGGGAGAATATTTGAACCGGCCAGCTTGTTCGATTGGCGAGCACTCGGGAAGTTAGAGCTTCTGTCTAAGGGCGAGGAACATCCGTGTGGTTATCGATACACATCAAGACATTATTGGACATGATGCACTAGTAATGTCTTGGATCTTTTCGGGTCACAGTGAGTATGGCGCATCTGAAGGTCACAGGAAAGAGAATGTCACCAGTAAGGTCTCAGATCCTCCCTTCACCAATCTTACTCAAAGAAGTGACAGTAACGAAAAACCCATGCTTTTTAGATGACTTTCTGGTGGTGGAGCTTCCCATTAAGCGAAGGATTACCGGCTTGTTAAGACTTTCACACCAGTTGGTCGGGTGGAATCTGAGTGCTCCATGCATTTCGACCTCGAGAAGCCCTATTGTTCTCAAAAGGAGAGAAAGTTGATCCGCTATTCCTGGCCACAGTCAAGAGGGCGAGCTTTGTGTATCTTCAATTTTTGAGGAATGATTGCAACCTTTCGCTGAGCAAGGGGGACTTCTTTGTACTCCTCTGTTGTAACACTCAATCTTATTATATAAGAGAGCGTTTTGTATCACTTTCATATTTTTGAATATCAATAAAAGTGACACTTTTTTCTGTCTTACATGTTTTGACTTCCTTTTTTGTATTGAAAATCAGATAAGTAGAAGTGATTACCTTTGATTTGCTAGAAACATTTTAACTTTGCAAGTCAAAGTTAGAAAATTTCCATTTAAAGAATTTTAAAATTACTGTCAGAGATGTAATATTAACTTGACAGGAGTGGAATAGTGGATTTGCCAATATATGGATGAGAATGGCAAGTGAGATTGTGACTGAGTGTTTATCAGAGGTTTAGTATTAACATAATTTAGGACTCAGCTAGGGATTTTGATGGAAACACCGTTAGAGGTATTACATCAACCTAACAGTGATTTTAAGTGGACTTGCTATTCTATTGACGAGAATAACAAGTAAGACTAGACCCACTGCGTATCTAGGAAAGTTTTTACCGTTAGCGGTGTGATATTAACTTAACGGGTTGGATTGAATCTTGTCAGAGGTGTGATATTAACTTAACAAGGACGTAAGCTAGAGGTGTGATGTTAACTTAGCTCCACAAGAATTTCAGTTCCATTTGGGATAACTGCAAATACCATTGTCATAGGTGTAGTATTAAACTTGGCAGTGGAGGTAATACTAGAGGTGTAATTTTGAACTTAGCATTAGCCATCTCGACTTTGATATGGAAGTTCGAGGAAAAGTCATTATCATAGGTGTATTATTGAACTTAACAATAAATTGGATGCTAGAGGTGTGATGTTAAACTTAGCATCGATTATCTCAGCTTTGACATGGAAGCCTGAGAAAAGTCATTATCATAGGTGTATTGTTTAACTTAATAATGAACTGGATGCTAGAGGTGTGATGTTAAACTTAGCATCGCTTATCTCAGCTTCGATATGAAAGCATGAGGAAAAGTCATTGTCATAGGTGTATTGTTAAACTTAACAATGAACTGGATGCTAGAGATGTGATGTTAAACTTAGCATCGCTCATCTCAGCTTCGATATAGAAGCCTGAGAAAAGTGATTGTCAGAGGTTTAATATTGAACTTGGCAGCAACTTAATACTGTTGAGGTATAGTGTTAAACTTAACAATAATTTGTCAGAGGTGTGATGTTAACATGACAAGAGTTGATTTGCGATATGAGCAATTTTGAGGACCTATCATTCTATTGACGAGAATTAAAGGTGAAGTTTGGAATGTCAGAAGTATAGTGTTAACTTGACAAGAATTGGTTTGCGATATGAGCAATTTTGAGGACTTGTCATTCTATGGATGAGAATTAACAAGTGAAGTTTGGAATGTCAGAGGTGTAGTGTTAACTTGATAAGAATTGGTTTGCGATATGAGCAATTTTGAGGACTTGTCATTCTGTGGACGAGGCTTGACAAGTGAAGTTTAGAATGTCAGAGGTGTAGTGTTAACTTGACAAGAATTGGAGACTTGTGACTCCATGTAAGGGAGCCATCAAGTAGAAGTTCATAATCGCTGAGGAGTATTGAAACTTTTCACTGTTAGAGGTGTAGTGTTAACATAGCAGTGATTGAGCTTATGGACCTATCTCTCTATGGGAGGGAATTGATAGGGGATTTTTTTTTGGTGGAAAACAGAACGAATTGTCAGAGGTATAATATTTAACGTGACAAACATTGATTATGAGCAGGCCTTATCATCAGAGGTTTAATGTTAACTTGACTGACACCACTGGGGATCAAAACAGAAATGGCTTGCCAGCGGTTTAATGTTAACATGACAAGTCTTTGCTTATTTCATCAGAGAAATGGACATAGGTAATTTTTATGGTCATACCATTTTGTGGGTGAGAATTGGTAAGAGATTTTTGAGGAGAAGACGGGATAAGTCCCTTAGGATTTTTAACCAATCCTCAGCTATCAACAGATTTGGTATGCCTTTACCAACTACCGTTTGAGTTGGGCTAGCCATGCTATTTCCCTCAGCATGATGAGTTGTCGAGGACTTATCTTGGACTTAAAAGCCAACATTTTCCTCTATCCTTAGTTGTCAGAGGCATCGGATGTTCATAGACAAACTAGAGAAGAGTAACAAGGCTAAAATCAAAGTTTTACCTTTGTTTTTTCTTCAATATTTACATCATGCATCATGATGTATCCATCGTTCGATTGGCTCGACACTGATCGAGCATGGTGTGATCCGTTGAAGGAAGAAAGAAGCTTTTCTTTGGCGCCCTTCTGAACATCTTGGATCTAGAAGTTTTGATTAGAGGTGTAATGTTAACCTGCTCATTGGTGAACTAGAGAAGAGTAACAAGGCTAAACTGAAGTTTCGCCCTTTGTTTCTTCTTCGATGTTTACATCATGCATCATGATGTAACCGGCGTTCGATCAGCTCGACACTGATCGACCGTGATGTGATCCGTTGAAAGAAGAAAGAAGCTTTTCTTTGGTGCTCTTTCAAACATCTTGGATCAAGAGTCTTTAATCAGAGGTGTAATGTTAGCCTGATCATAGGTAGAATCCTGTCAAGGATAGTGTTTCTTTAAGAATCTACCATTGATATGCATCATGAGCATATCGCCGTCTCGGGTTATATGGCGGTATGCTCCATTTGAGTAAACTGACTTCACTACAAATGGTCCTTCCCATTTGGGCTAGAATTTTCCCTTGGTCTTATGTGTCATCACCATGGATCTTCTGATAGTTAAGACAAGGTCACTTTTTTGAAAGTCCGCTCCTTGACTTTCTTGTTGAAGGCTCTGGTAATTCAAAATTGATTGAGCTCGATTTGCTATTGAGTTTGCAGGCATTTATCGTCTAAAGTCTCCAGCTCCTGGAGTCGTAGTCGATGCTTCTCCTCATTTGTCATCCCCGCTGTCAAGGCGATGCGTAGGGATGGGATCTGGATCTCTAGTGGAAGTACGACTTCACACCCGTATACCAAAGAGAACAGTGTAGCCTTCGTCGGGGTTCTCACTGTCGTGCGATAAGCCCATAAGCATTCACCTAACTTATCATCCCAGTCGTGTTGGATCTTTGAGACGAATTTCTTGAGAAGTTTCCTAATAGTTTTGTTGAAAGCTTCTGCAAGGCCGTTAGTGACTGGGTAGTATGTTGTTGAAGACACACTATGGATCCTGAACTTGTCGCAGAATCTCTGAAAGGCTTGGCTGACGACTGAGGCCCATTGTCATGGATAATCCGTCGCAGTACGCCAAAGCGATAGACCACGTGATGTTTAATGAAATTGATCACGTCAGATGTCTTGACATCCCTCAAGGGAATAGTTTTCAGCCCATTTGGAGAAGTAATCAGTTATGGCTAGGATAAATCGATGTCCTTTGGATGAAGGTGGGCTGATAGGACCAACGACATCCATTCCCCACATTTCGAATGGCCAGGAAGAAGTTGTAGGGTGAAGATATTCCAGTGCCTGGTGAATGAAGTCACCATGGATCTGACAAGTGTGGCATCGCCTGGCATAAGCGATAGCGTCAAGGATCATCTTTGGCCAATAATATCCGAGTCTTCAGAGTCGATCTCCAAGTTTTAGACCAGATTGGTGAGCTCTACACTGCCGTCATGAGCCTCTTTGAGTATTTCCTATGCCTCTTTATTTGATAGGCAGCAGAGGAGGATTCCGTCATGTGATCGATGATATAGTGTTCGTGTGATAGCATTGTAGCAGAAATTTGAGGCTTTCCTTCTAATGGCAACCTTCTCTTTAGGGTCATCAGGCAGGATGCCGTACAATGCATAGTCGATGTACGGTAAGTGCCAATCCTTGAGCTCTAGACCTGTTGAAGTTTCTAAAACTTCTTTGACTTGAAGATCTCTTGTTGGCTTTTGGTTATCTTCAAGGGCAAATCTTGGACAATATAAGTTATGGTTGTAGACGAGTACTTTCTCTGTCGTTCCAGCTGGAAGAGCCAAGGAGGCAGCGAGAGATGCCAGTGTGTCTACATGAGCATTTTGCTGGCGAGGTACATGGTCGATGTAGAAGTTTTTGAACCTCTCTGCCATGTGGATAGTTGCGTTATGATAAGGTACCAAGTCTTCATATCTAACATCGTACTCCCCGTGAACCTGGTTAACGATGAGCTTTGAGTCACCTATGCTTTGAGATTTTAACCCCAATCTCATCGGCAATACGCATCACGATCAAGAGAGCGTTGTATTCCGCTATATTGTTGGAACACGGCTCAGTTAATGAGAATCCACGAGGCTTACGTAGTTCTGTGGGGAGACAAGTACTACCTCCACTCCTGCTTCGATATTTCCTTGCGGGCCCGTTCTCGATGCGCCGTCGAAGAAGAGTTGCCACACCTGTCCTTCGAAAGGGTCTGGGTCAAGCAGACTTCAGCGACCTCATCTGGAAAATGTTCATAAAGTTTAGTTGCCCTTGGGTCTGGATACTCTGCCAGAAAATCTGTCACCACCTGTCCTTTCACAGCTTTTTGTGGCATGAATTGCATCTCATATTGAGAGAGCAACATGGTCCATTTTGCCTATCGACCATTTAGTGATGATGGCTTTATCATAAGCAATCTTAAAGGATTGACTTTTGTTATGACGTGTATGGTTTGGCCAACCAAGTAGTGTCGCATCTTCTGGATGGCGAATACCAACACAGGCATTCTTTTTCGATCGGGTTGTACTGATGTTCGACTCTGATCATAGTTCTGCTGAGATAGTAGATTGCCTGCTCATGTCGTTGATCATTATTCTGGGCTAGTAAAGCTCCTAGAGAATGATCCATCGCTCGTACGTATATCAGGAAAGATTTTCCTGACACTGGAGCTGTAAGGACAGATGGGTGCGTGAGGTACCGCTTGATTTCCTCGAACATTCGTTGGCAAGCATCATCCCAAATGAATGAAACACCCTTTTTCATCAATTTGGTGAAGGGTTGGCATCGTCCTGAGAGATTTGAGATAAACCTCCGGATATGTACTAATCACCCTTGCAATCCTCTAAGCTCTCTAATAATTTTTGGAGGTTGCATCTCCTGGACAGCGCAGACTTTCTCTGGTCTAGGTGATTCCTTTGGATGTAACAACAACCCTAGGAATTTACCACTGGCAACCCCCAGGAAGGATTTAATGGGATTCATTTTCAATTGATGTGCCCGCATGATGTCTAATTGTAAAATGAAAGTGAAAGGATTACCGTGTAGCTTTGGGCTAACGGGTCGTGTCCTTGGGCTAACGGGTCGTGTCCACGCGGAGGAATGCGATAAAAGCTTTTCGGTGTTTTTGTTAAGTAACAAAGAATGAAGTTGGTGTCTTTTTTTAAGTTGAAAAAGAGAATGGAGAGAAGGGAGATGATTAAAAGAAAAATTACAAATTTAGAGAAAGCTTTGGAAAAGGTGATTTTTTATAAAGCTTGAAGAGTGATTTGTTATTTTTTAATATACGAAGAAGATCTGGGCTCACTATCTCACTACTCAACGATGTGTTCTTCTCTTGAAATCCTTAGTGCCTCAACTTGATCATAGGCTAAAAACATAAGATTGAGTTTAGAAAGTTTTAAGCAAAGCACGTAAGATAGTTTGATAAAGCAAGACATACCGTGAAATAGAGTGGAAGAAGAGAAAGCTTGATCCTTTTATTGCTATCACTTCAATCTTCAGAATACAATCACTCAATTCCTCTCTCTCACTGGTATCTGAACTGAACTATAAATTACAAAACAGAGTTACAACTTCTACACTATCTAACAAAGAGGCTAAAACCTTAAAAACAAAGAGAAAAACTAAATATATGTTCTGGTCCCTTTTTCTGTACAAAACCCTGCTTTTTATAGGCAAGCCCCAGAGGGAAAGGAGTGAGAAGATAAGGGGCTCCCCTTATCTCCACCAACAAGCTGCGGATCTGCGGCCAGGATGTGGCCAAGTGGCCACATCCTGGTGGAGAATTGACTGGCGTGGACTTTGGCTCCCTTTTGTCTTGCTGGATTCTCTGTTTTAGCTCCCGGATTTGACAAAACGATCTTTGATTGTTGGCTTTAATCACTTGATCTGGGAAGATTCATTTCAACCGATTTTCAACCTCTATGATTTGCTAAGATCTGCCCTGATTTCCTGATTTCAAATTTATTCTGAATTAAATCAGAATTTGATGGGCTTTTGGGCTCGTTTCTCTTTCCTATCCTTTAGCAATGGGCCTGCATGTTATAAAGAAAAATAGGACTATTAATATGATTTATTTAGATAATAAGCATAGTAATGTGACAATATGTATGCAATATATGTGACCGATCACACCCCCACACTTATCTTTTGATCGCCCTCGAGCAAAACATCAAACTAATCCTAATCAATTATTAGACCACTTTCGTAGGTCACTCGATTGTACTGAGCATGTGCAACAAGCCGTTAAACCTCTAGGTTACCCTTAGAGGATGAGTTATATCTCATGAGAGTTTTCAGTGGATTGCACCCACAAAATCCATAAAGAAAGAGAAAAAATGTTAGTATTTTGGAAAAGCATTTTGAAAAGAGAAAATATTTGAAGTATATTTGTAAGAGTTCAAGTAATCTATAAGTTATAGGATTATCAAACTTTTCATTCCTAAACTTAGTCTCTAAAAAACATGTCATCAGTCAAAGTAAGAAGTCAAATTGTATTTCTCATTTAGTCTGTTACTTTACCCAGAGTCATATGCACCATCGAGACTGTGAAGTTTGACTAAGAGCTCTTTAACATTAACTCCTATGCCTTATTTATATTTATTTTTCGTGATATTTATTCCTCAATTCCATTAGGCTTTCTAATTTGCCTATGTAACGAGCCTTTAGTCGGTGACACCCAAACCGGATAGTTTTAGGGCACCAGGTGAGAAAACACCCCTAAGAACTTAAACACTCGAGCAGACAAGGCCACGAAACCAAGGTTTTTATTATAAAATGTACCCCTTTTAGGCGTGAATACTTATGCTTCATGAGGCACAAACACTCAGCTTAATCAGAGGATTTATATATATATATTTCATACTTATCTAATTATCTTTTGCATAAATACCAAGGCTTGCTTAGGCCAAAGCACCTAGCTAATTAATAATTAAATTTGCATTTTTTTTATAAGGCATAAGAATTTTTGTCTTTGAACCCTAAGTGTGTAAGTGTATAAAGTGTGCATATTTCTTCAAGGTAAAGATCAAGACTAAATTAATTTCATCAATTTTCTTCCTAACCCTGAAAATTAAACAAGTTATCTTATTTTGACCAAGTATAAGAAATCCTAGTTATGATTTTCCTATTCCTTAAAATTGACTTAATTTCTTACAAAAAATATGTCAAAATATTGTTCTTACCTTTCAAAAAGTTTTTTTAATATATATATATATATTTCTTTGTTTTCTTTTTTTTTATAGTTATATTAGTCGTGTTAGAGCCCTCCACCACACTTATCTCATGCATTGTCCCCAATGTATGAAAGAAATGTATAGATGCATGAAATAAAATGAAAAAGAAGAAAGTTACCGATACACTGGGTCAAAAAGACCCATAGCCATTTCATTTACCAGAACCGATTCCAAGAAAGGTTTAATGCGTTGACCATTTACCTTAAAGTCATTTCCATTCTTGATGTCACTGATCTCTACAGCACCGTGTGGAAACACGGTTTTTATAACGAATGGCCCAGTCTTGATTTGAATTTTCCTAAAAAAAGATGACGCCTAGAATTATAGAGTAAGACTTTTTGTCCAGGGACAAAGGTTTTCCTTATTATGTGTTTATCATGAAAAATCTTAACTCTATCTTTAGTGATCTTAGCATTTTCATATGCCTCATTTCTTAACTCCTCTAATTCGGAAATTTGTCAACTCAAAATTCAACTGCTTGATTGCCCATAAGGCCCGGTGCTCTAATTCAACGGGTAGGTGGCAAGCTTTACCATAGACTAACCTATAAGGAGACATCCCTAGAATCGTCTTGAAAGCGGTCCTTGTAGGCCCATAGGGCATCTACAAGTTTGTTGAACCAATCTTTCCGGCTTTGGTTCACAGTCTTCTCCAAGATAAGTTTTACTTGTCTATTGGAAACCTCAACCTGCCCACTGGTTTGAGGATGATAAGGTGTGGATAACTTGTGAGTTATGTCATACTTTCGCATAAGAGCTTCAAAGGATCTATTGCAAAAGTGAGTGCCATTATCACTGATGATAGCACGAGGGGCTCCAAAGCATGAGAAAATGTTCTCTTTCAGAAACGTTATGACAAATTTGTTATCATTAGTTCTACTCGGAATAGCTTCTACCCACTTGGACACATAGTCCACAACAACCAATATGTATTGGTTTTCAAATGAATTAGGAAATAGACCCATAAAGTCGATGCCCCAAACATCAAAGAGTTCTATTTCTAGAATTGGGTTGAGGGGCATCATATCTCGTTTTGAGATCCTTCCTACCATCTGGCATCTAGGGCACGTCTTGCAAAATTCATAAGCATCTTTAAACAAAGTGAGCCAATAGAACCCACTTTGTAGCACTTTTTCAGCAGTCTTGCGGGGACTAAAGTGTCCACCGCATGCAAGTTCATGACAAAAGGATAAAACACTCTTAACCTCCTCATCGGGAATGCATCTCCTAATAATTTGATTAGAACAGTACTTAAAAAGATACGGTTCCTCCCAAAGAAATACCGGACTTGGGATAAGAACCGGAATATATCGTTTTTTGACCAATGAGATGGAGTTTGGTTTGTGACTAAGTAATTCACTATATCAGCAAACCAAGATTCCCTAAAGATAGCTAAGAGATTTTCATCAAGAAAATCCTCATTTATGGGTAATTCGTTGTATGGAGAATTAGGGATTCTTGAGAGATGGTCAGCAACTACATTTTCTACGCCTTTCTTATCTCGAATCTCGAGATCGAATTCTTGAAGAAGGAGGATCCAACGAATGAGTCAGGCCTTGGCATCTTTCTTCATCATGAGGTACCTATGCGCAGAATGAACTATGAAAATGGTTGTTTTGGACCCTAGTAGGTAGGGACGAAATTTCTCTAAGGCAAACACTACTGCCAAGAATTCCTTCTCAGTCGTAGTGTAGTTCAATTGAGCATCATTGAGAGTCCTACTAGAGTAGTAAATCACGTGCTGCTTGTTATCAATGTGTTGTCCTAGGACAGCGCCTATGACAAAATTAGAAGCATCGCAAATGATTTCGAACGGCTTAGACCAATTCGGTGCAGATATGATTGGTGCAGAAGTAAGCTCTCTCTTAAGCTTCTCCCAAGAATTCATACATTCAACATTGAAAGTGAAGGACACGTCCTTAGCTAACAGATTAGTCAAGGGCCTAGCAATCTTGCTAAAATCCTTGATAAATCTTTGGTAAAAACCAGCGTGTCCTAAGAAGGATCTAATATCCTTCACGCATTTGGGCATGGGAAACTTTGCAATAACCTCAAATTTAGCTCTATTCACTTCAATTCCTTTCTTAGAGATTTCATGACCCAAGACAGTTCCATGTTTCACCATGAAGTGGCATTTCTCCCAGTTTAGTGTCAGATTTTTCTCAGCACAACGTTGGAGGACAAGTTCTAAATGGTGGAGACATTGAGTGAACGAATCTCCGTAGATGGAGAAATCATCCATGAAGATTTCTAAGAATCGTTCTACCATATCAGAAAAAGACTTAACATGCAACGTTGAAACGTTGCTGGGGCATTGCATAAGCCGAAAGGCATTCGACGATAAGCAAATGTCCCAAATGGACATGTGAATGTAGTCTTTTCTTGGTCCTCAGGGGCAATAAGAATCTGATTATACCCCGAGTAACCGTCCAAGAAACAGTAGTACTCGTGGCCCGCGAAACGTTCAAGCATTTGATCAATGAAGGGAAGTGAAAAATGGTCCTTATGAGTTGCAGCATTAAGTTTCCTATAATCAATGCAAACTCGGATCTTCGTGGGAAGTCGAGTTTGGACCAACTCTTTATTCTCGTTTTCTACTATAGTGAAACCGGATTTTTTTGGAACCGCGTGGACAGGACTGACCCATTGGCTATCAGAATTGGGATATATTATCTCATTATCTAAGAGTTTCACAATTTTAGCATGAATAGACTCTTGCATTATAGGGTTTAACCTACGCTGCGGGTCTCTTTTAGGTGTGGTATCTTCATTGAGATGAATGCGATGTTGAACGATGGTTGGACTTAATCTCTTTTTATCAGTCATAATCCAACTGATGGCTTCCCTATGTTTTCTTAGAATTGCTTTAAGGTCTTCTTCTTGCCCGTTATTTAAATGGGAGGCAATGATGATAGGAAAGTTCTCTTGTTCGCCTAGATAGACGTACTTGAGATGCGCAGGTAAGGCTTTCAATTTTAAGGTAGAGGAAGGCTCACTGGAAGGATTAGTCAAATTTGTTGGCTCCATATTTGGTGAAATAGGGTTCGAGGCCCAATTCACAGCTAACTCAACAACTGATCAAGATTAAAGTCGTCAGACTCTAACCCGAAGTCACACTCAGTTTCTAATTCCAATTCTTTCCTATGTTCACTTGTTAAGTTCTCAATGAGGCTGACTTCAAATGTTTGGTCGTCAACATCACGGGGTTTGTTTTCCTGGGCTGAAGACTTTGACTTCTCTAGTCATGTCCCCAAAGGTTAACCTCATGGACCCATTCCTATAATTAATGATGGCATTGGCAGTAGCAAGGAATGGTCGCCCTAGGATAATAGGAGTTTGAGCCTTAAGATTGGACACAGGTTGTGTCTCTAGAATTATGAAATCAACGAGGTAAATAAACTCCCCGACCCAGATAAGGGCATCATTAATCTCCCCTTTTGGAACTTTCACTGAACGGTCAGCCAGTTGGATAGTGACTCGAGTTGGACTAAGATCGCCCAACCTGAGTTATTGATAACCTGACAATGGAAGAAAGTTAATACTTGCCCCCAATCAAGAAGTGCACGACTAATCTCAGCTTGTCCTATGGTGCAGGCAATGGTGGGACAACCTGGATCCTTGTACTTGATAGGGATCGGACCCGACAGTAGCTCACTAATGTTAGTGGCTAAGAAGACTTTCTTGGGTACATTAGTCTTTCTCTTCTTGGTGCACATGTCGTTAAGAAACTTAGCATAGGATGGGACTTGTTGGATGGCATCAACAAGTGGCACATTTAACTTCACTTGATTAAATATCTCAATTATCTTATCCATGTGTGGATTTTTCTTGTTGTTTTCAGCCTATTAGGAAATGGTACTATACGCTGGTGCACCTGAGTGGTTGACTTATCTTTTTTAGATTCGTCAAATTTAGGAGGAGTGGGATTAGATGAGGTAGATGCTTGATTGTGGTTGTGCTGAATGGGATTAAATGGTATTGACACTTGATTATCAATTTTCTTTCCCACCTCATTGTATGAACAGCATTACATTGATTCATTGATTGATCCTCAGCCAAATGAGCTTGTTGAGAATTCCTACGATTCGTTATTGACTGACTAGGCAAGGTATCCTTTTGTCTCTCATTCTGTGGAGTGGCTATTTGACTCATTTGAACCTCTAGCCTCTGTATAGTTTGCATGAGAGAATCTTGATTTTTCATGTATCTTTTCATGTTTCTCTCAAAGTCAGTTATTCTCCTTTCTGTTGGCCCAAAGGCCTTCCACTCTAGTTTTGATGATGATTAACTCATGTAGTTATGTGTACTAATTATCTTGTGATGTTTAACTTTCAGATCATTAATCAAGATATTAGTTGGTGAAAGCTTCCACACATCTTTCACTTGTTGATTCAAGAGCCCGAGCGTCAAAGATCATATATAGCACTTGCTCGGTGGATCAAAGAGTTTTGGATCGAGTCGGCTTGGAGATTGCGCTCTACAAGAAGACATCGGTACCATAGTTAGTTTTGTGTTTAGATCCAAATTGTAAAGATTAGAATAGTATGATATGCTCAAGTTCACAACACACACGTTTCATGTTTTGGTTTTCGGCTTTAGGTTTAACCGATCTTGGTTTACATGAATAGATTTTATATCAAAACAAGTTTATATGGTTTAATGTATATTAGATTTGTTCTATATACATGCATGCTTCAACTTCCTAGACAAACTTAGTTTTGACTTACTTATTCATGTGTTTTATGTTTTGGTATTTCTAACAAAACATATTTTGGAATTAAGGACAAAAACTATGATATGTATATGTTTCATGTATATTGGATTTCTATCCATATGCATCATGTTTCAAAATGTTTAAATATCATGTTTTTGTATTTGGAAGAGTTTTGGACAAAACGTATTTTCTATTCAAAATCCAAGTTTTAGAAAATACAGTTTTTGATTTTTGGTAAAAATGATAAGACACAAAAATAGTTCATATTGATTGATATTTGAGCTAAACTTTTTACCACATGTTTTTATATCAATGCAAAATGATAAAACTATTTTTGGTAATTTTTAGGAGTGTTAAAAGATTTTTCAAAATATTTTTAAACTAATTTTCTGATCCAGTTTCTGTTCCAGACTTCAATCAGTCGACTTATTCTCTGAACAAGTCGACTTGACCTGAAGTCGGTCGACCGGGTCGGTCGACCGACGTGCACAAATCTGTGCACGTTTGGCAGACAGGGACGGTCGACCGTCACGGTCGACCGGGATGAGAGCAGAGCTCTCCGTTTGTTTGGGTCGACCGGGGCGATCGACCGGTAGCAGCCAACGGGCAAAAATTGACCGTTGGGCGGTCGACCGGCCCGGTCGACCGGCAGGGTTATTTTGGCAAAATCTGCTGCCAACGGCTAGTTTCCAGATTTGCCTATAAATACCCCATTTGCAAGAGTTTTTCTCTAAGATTTTTGGTGCGAATTTTTCCCTACTCTCTGGTGTTTTTACAGCAATTAAAAGAAGTTTTTGAATTCATATTGAACAATCTATTTGAAGTTTTTGCTAGGGTTTGGAAAACCAAAGAAAAGGGTTTTTGGGAAAAGCTTTTGATTGAACTTCACCATCTAGATTTCTATTATTTCCAAGGATTTTTCTTTGTGATTTTGACTTCCATTCCATTGGTTTTCTCCACACTTGAGCTAAAATCTACTATCTCATTCTATAGGATCTTTGTGTGGGAGAAGAGATTGTTTGTGGTTTTTGTTGAACCACCAAGTTGTAAACCCTCTATTTACTTTACTTTGTGCTTTTCCCTCTTGGGTTGAGGAGTGTTTGTGCAAGTGGTTTGTATCCCTCAAGTTGTGAGGTGATCTTTGCTTGGCTAGTGCTAATCCCTCAAGTTGTGAGGTGATTGTTTGTTGGTTGAAGTTGTGCCTCAAGGAGGAGGTTGTGTTTGTAAGGAGAGGAGTAGGGTACTCCTTGTATTGTGATTGCCCCAAATCCTCGGTGGAGGTTCCCTTTGTGGGAGTCCTTTGTGGATAAGCTAGTGGACTTAAAATCCTTCTGGGTGAAGGCGGGGATGTAGAGCTGGGTGCTCGAACCTCGAAACATATCTTGTTGTTTGCGCTTGATCCATTGACTCTCTCTATCTCTCTCTTTACCTTGTGCCTTGCAACTATTCATATTGTGCATTCATATTTGCATGGCTTGGTTGTGTGTGAATCATTTGTTGATCACACTTGAGTGTAATTTGCATTAAGTTTTTAAATTCCGCATTTAGTTTATAGATTAGCTTTGTCACCTATTCACCCCCCTCTAGGTGACTTTTCACTTTCTAGTTGAGGATTCTGGAAGGAAGATTGTGGAGCTTGTTTGGAAAAGTTTGTTGATAGTTTGAAAAGTTAGGTGGATGGTTGGGAGAATTATTGTGAAAATTGAAAAAGTTGGGTTGATGATTGGAAGAATTATTGGCATGATGGAATGGCTTGCATGATTTGACAGTGAGTGGTCATTGTTATTTTGGCTCCATGAGAAATTCGGGTGATTTCTTCAGCCAGGATTGTACGTTAGTACGCAAGGATTATTGTTCGGCCTTAAAAAGTCTGCATTCATCGGTTCAGGGTATTGTTGCTGAGCCTGAAACACAGGACACTCCTCAAACACATGATTCATGGCTTGACAGTAAGTACAGCTCGGAGTTGGAAATTTGTTTGGGCTGACTTGATTGACTAGACTTAGTTCCTTAGTTTCTAAGCTTCCAGTCTTCTTGCTAGTTTAGCTAATTTAGCCTCATTAGCTATGGATGATTCAATAGAATGGAGACCTCCTTTTGAAAAGATGGAGTTTGAGTTCCTCGAGGTTTCACTAGTAGGTTCCCATTGGATGGTCTTTTCAGCTAGATTCTCATATAAATTCCATCCTTCATTTTCATCCTTCTGCAAGAATCTCCTTGGCACATGCTTTCTGGTCTTGGTCAAATAGTCTAAACCGTCATAAAGAATTTGACATTGTCGCCATTTCTCTATTCCATGATGAGGACATTGGACAAGGAGGTCTTTAAAGCATTCAAAGTACCTTCAAAACGGTTCAGTAGGTTCTTACTTGAATTGCATGATGTTCTTCCTAACGAGAGCGATCTTATGAATTGGATAGAATTTCTTCAAGAAAACCTTGATGAAACCATCCCAAGATGTGATAGAGCCGGCCGCTAAGCTGTAAAGCCATTTCTTGGTTAAGTCCTTAAGAGCAAAAGGGACAAATCTCAACCTATTAGCATCATCTACAAGGTGTGGCATTTTCATCATTAGACATACTTCCTCAAATTCTCTTATGAAGAAATAAGCATCTTCAAACTCTAGGCCATGAAACTTGGGGAGTGTGTTGATGAACTGAGGCTTGAGCTCAAAATTGTATTCACCAACCAATGGAAGTTGGATGCAAGATGGAAGTGAGGTTCTAATAGGATAGAATCTATCCTACAAAGATGTCGGTTGAGCAATAATCGGATCTGGTCTTAGTTCAAACTTGGGTGGTGATGTGTTTCATAGTCAACCTAGATGAATTAGGGTCTCTTGACCATACTTGCATACACAAACATAATCACAATCACAAACAAGTTTACCAATAGTCAACAAGAGTAATCAACCAAGCCTAGTCTGAGGTAACCTTGAGTTAGACAACTCCTAACTGGTTGATTGTCCACAGGAGGTATAATGCAGACTTTGACCATAAGCTAATCAGCCAGGTCTGGGTAAGATTGGTGAGAGGTATCCGCGCAAAAGCGATAGGCCTAATTAAGCCAAACCACCAGCCTTCGGGTTTCGCCCCTCAATCCCTTTCCAAGACACTGATTTGGAAAGAATCAAATTCTAACACCTTCCCCCTTAGGATAATCTCCTAGTGAGTTCGAGATGTCCCTAAGGCTAACGTCTATTAAATTTTACTTAGGCTTAGGTTGTGCGTGCTTGGAGATGGTTTGTGGGCTAAGGAAGGGTAATGACTTCCCACCTTATCTTGATTTTGGTTTTACCTTTAGAGTTAATTGTGCAAAGTGTGCAAGATATAGAAAAGTAGCATTCAAAAACAAATATCACCAAAGAATGTTTCCTAAACTATATGTTATGCATATGTATCTTGTCTCCAGCTATCTTCAACAGTAATTGTAAAATAAACGTAATTAGACAAATGCCAAGAATGCAAGTCTAAACATTTTTTTAAGCAATTAACAATCACTAAGATTACTGTTGGATTAAAACAGGGATTGTAAATATCAGATATAGCAAGAATAATAACACACAAAATTTTATTTTTGCAAGATCTGTCCTGCAATAAAGAGTTTTTAGTAGTCCAACAAAAATTTCAACTTTTTCAACGCAATTTCTTGAATTCTTTTTCTACTTTCGAGAGTAGGGGCACAGAATACCAAGTCTTCTCTTGCAAAGCTTGAGTTCTAAATCTGAATCTTGACGTCCCTGAAACAAGACACCAAACTTGTTAAAAAATAAATACACCGTTCCCTCCCCGGCAACTGCGCCAAAAATTGATTGTAAAATGAAAGTGAAAGGATTACCGTGTATCTTTGGGCTAACGGGTCGTGTCCACGAGGAGGAATGCGATAGAATCTTTTCGGTGTTTTTGTTAAGTAACAAAGAATGAAGTTGGTGTCTTTCTTTTAAGTTGAAAAAGAGAATGGAGAGAAGGGAGATGATTAAAAGAAAATTTGCAAATTTAGAGAAGACTTTGGAAAAGGTGATTTTTTATAAAGCTTAAGAGTGATTTGTTATTTCTTAATATACGAAGAAGATCTGGGCTCACTATCTCACTACTCAACAACGATGTGTTCTTCTCTTGAAATACTTAGTGCCTCAAATTGATCACAGGCAAAAAAACATAAGATTGAGTTTAGAAAGTTTTAAGTAAAGCACATAAGATAGTTTGGAAAAGTTAACTCTTTTCTTTAAGAAATCATCTTGAATTGAATGTTAAATCATCAAGTAGTTCAAGTATGAGATAAAAATAAGTTCAAAAAATATTTTTTAAAAGAAGTAGAAGTTTAAAAATCCAAACCCATCCTCATATGCCTTCAAGAACACTTACAACAAGAAAGGCTTAGTTTAGGCATGCAAATGATTCATTGGGTCTTTTCATCAAGAATCATTCAAAAAGAAGAGGGATCGGAGAGAGGAATAATAGTGAGCCTAGAAAATAAATTAGCTACTCATAGAAGATGAAAAATAATGCAAGTAAATAAAGCAAGGCATACCGTGAAATGGAGTGGAAGAAGAGGAAGCTTGATCCTTTTATTATTGTCACTTCAATCTTCAGAATACAATCACTCAATTCCTCTCTCTCACTGGTATTTGAACCGAACTAAAAATTATAAAATAGAGTTACAACTTCTATACTATCTAACAAAGAGCCTAAAACCTTAAAAAAAAGAGAAAAATTAAATCCAAGTTCCGGTCCCTTTTTCTGTATAAAACCCTGCTTTTTATAGGCAAAACCCAGAGGGAAAGAAGTGAGGAGATAAGGGGAGCAAACGCTTCCCTTATCTCCACCAACAAGCGCGGATCCGTGGCTTGGGCCACGGATCCGCGGCCAGGATGTGGCCAAGTGGCCAAATCCTGGTGGAGAATTGACTAGCGTGGACTTTGGCTCCCTTTTGTCTTGCTGGATTCTCTGTTTCAGCTCCTGGATTTGACGAAACAACCTTTGATTGTTGGCTTTAACCACTTGATCTGAAAGATTCATTTCAACCGATTTTCAACCTCTCTTATTTGCCAAGATCTGCCTTGATTTCCTAATTTTGAATTTATTCTAAATTAAATCAGAATTTGATGGGCTTTTGGGCTCGTTTCTCTTTCCTATCCTTTAGCAATAGGCCTGCATGTTATAAAGAAAAATAGGACATATTAATATGATTTATTTAGATAATAAACATGGTAATGTGACAATTGTATGCAATATATGTGACCGATTAATGTCGAATACTGTCTTCAGATCTGCTAAGTGATCGCCTTTGGCACGGCTTTTCACTGCAATATCGTCAACATAGCATTCCACTGTTTTACGTATATGCTCGTGAAAAATTGCATTCATAGCTCTTTGGTATATTACCCCCGCGTTCTTTAATCTGAAAGGCATGACAATATAATAATATACCCCCAATGGCGTCCTGAAAGATGTATGCTTCTTATCGTCAGGGTACATATTGATTTGATTGTATCCCGAGAATCCATCCATGAAAGACATCTGTTCGAACCCACATGTGTTTTCGATCATGACATCTGTAATTGGGAGGGGAAACTCATCTTTAGGACATGCTTCATTTAGATCACGGAAGTCAATGCAAACTCGAATCTTCCCATTCCTCTTGGTAACAGGGATGATATTGGCTACCCAATCAGGGTGTTGTTCTTTCCTGATGAAACTGGAGTCATAAGCTTCTTGACTTCTGACTGGATTGCTTTCATTATCTCTAGACGAAACTGTCGCTACTGTTGCTTGATGGGTTTCGCATCCGGATTGATGTTGAGGCGATGCATAGCCACTTGAGGAACAAGCCCAGGCATATCCTCGTAGTTCCAAGTGAAAACATCTATATACTCTCGCACAAGAGATATTAGATCTTCCTTCTTAGAGGGTGATAAGCGTTCGCTTATCAACATGGGCTTAGGATTTGCCTCATCTCCCAGATTGATCTGGATAACCTTATCCTCCGTTGGTGATTTGCGTTGTTCAAAGCAGATATCCCAGAGAGTGTTTAGGTGTTTGATCCAAGGATCTATATCCGACTGGATCATTTCTTCATCTCCATCTTCCGGGTGGCTTGTTGAAACCATGTTTATCGAAAGTTCTTTGAAGATGCTGCCGACATGACATCTGAGTCCCATGATGACGTGTCTGACGAGTGATCAGAGGCCAACGAGATTGGAGTTGACATATAGCCTAACCCCCTGCGAGTTTGATGATAACAATCAGGGCTTTTCCTTTTTGAACGAAGGATTGAAGCAATGTTTCTGTCCTTTGCCAAAGTGCAAGCCAGGACCACTTGTCAGGTCGTACCCCATGTTCTCTACCATTCTGAGTATATTTGTCTCATAATAAGAGAATTGAGGAGGCTCATTCTTGCTTTCTGAGTCTTCGCGAGTTATTGGCTCAGACTTGATTCTTCCGAAGAGGATCGATTTTTGCCCTTCGCGTCTTGCTGGGACCAAGAATAAAAATCCTTGCGCTTCATGGACGCCTTGATATACCGTGAGAGATGACTTCACCGGTACATGCAATGATGTCAGTGCATCTATTGTCGACCAGGGGTCATCATCTACATCGGTACTAGTATCTGATGGCACAAAATTAGAAGCAAACACAGAAAGGTAAGCCAAATCTAATTCTTCATTAATATATCACTCGCCTACATCATTGGCAGTGTTATTGACATCGAGCTTATTAATGCTCGTTACAAGTGGATTCAGCTCCAAAAGACATTCTTCCTATGCCTCTGGTTCAATATCAGTTTCATTATCAGAGTTTGGTTCCTCTGACTGGGGATTTTCGTTCATTTTTAGAGAATCTTGGTATAGGAGGGAGTCCGTGAAGTAGTTTTCTACCCCCTTAAACGGATGTCTTTCGGTGATCAACATTCAGACTTTTCCATCCCCGTCAATATACTTCATGACTTGATGGAGAATAGAGGGGACGACGGAGTTACGATAAATCCACGGTCATTCTAGTAGCAAATTGTACGAAGTGTCGGCGTTAATCATCTTGCACATCACTTCAAATCTTAGGTCCCCAATCTGACATTTGAGTTTAATCTTTTCCATTGGGTGCGTACCATTGGCGTTGAAACCCTAAATGGTAGTTTGGGTGGCGCTCAAGCGGTGAGGGGGGGATCCCCAAGTGCTGCATGACCCGGCGGGGCATAATGCTCAATGTGAATCCTGGATCTACCTGTATGCGGCTCACTTCAGACAATCCAATGTACCCTGTGAAGTACATGGGCTTATCATGTTTCCCCTTAACCTGCATGTCGCTTGGTGTGAAGATTATGTAGGGGGCATGTTGAGAGGCATGGAGGCGGTCTTCTTGATCTTCCTCTTGTAGTTTAGCTAGAACCTGAGCCATGAAGACCTCAACATCAGCTAGAGCTTCTCTCAGAGCTTCTCTTATTAACCTAGATAGTCTCAGGAGTTCGTAAAGGGTGATTCTGGCCGGAATGTTAGCCAGTTTAGCCAAAACATTAAAGCGGTAACGTGCTGGAGTCCCTTCCGCTTTGTCCTTCAGGAGGGCCTTGGCATACCGAATCTCCTTTTGCTTCTCCATGGGTTACTTTGGGGATTGCCTGGTTGGCTCTGAGGTGGGTTAGGCAGATTTGCCACCATATCCTCGTATTTCTTCAGATATGACTGATCAGAACGGGTTTCGACCACGAGTAGTGTATTCAGCTCGGCCGCAAGGATGATTGTCTTCTCCTCTGAATCAGTTAATGAGGGGACATCAGTTTCTTCTTCTCAAGAAGAGGCACAAACCATATTGCAAGGCGAATCTTTTGCTTTGCCTTTGGACTTCCTGTTGGTAATAGTAGTCCACTATTGGCCTTTGATAAAGTCGGGATGAACCCACATGATCCCTCCTTGAGGAGTAGGGATAGGCACGAGAACTTTCTCCTTCTGGTGGTACGGATCTATATTGATCATTCTTAGTTCCCCTTTCAGGATGGGAACGACTCCTGCCGGTGCTAGAGGTTGATCCCCGAACTGAAGAAATGACGTCATGTTTGCCGTCACTTTCTTCTGCTCCAGGCGGAGCTTGAGCACCTCTGCATCAATCAAAGCTTGGAGGATGTCTTTGAAGATGTATCAGCTCTTGGTAGGGTGTCCCAGCATCCTGTGGTACAAGCAGTAGTTGGGATTGTCAGTCTTGTCGACCTCCTTGTGATGTCTGGCTTCGGGAAGCTTTAGTATGTTGCTCTTATTGAGGACTTGAACAACGAATCGACATGTTCATCCTTAAAGAGTATTGTTTGTTGGCGCATGGCTGACTTGAAGAACTACCCCTTCTGGTCAGCTGAGGTTCAACGGGAGACTTCGTCTCTGTCGTCAATGTGTCTTTCCTTTTCGATTGGAAAGATGCTTCCGGCATGCGCCTTGTCGACTTTTCGGGCCCGGGCTTGTTTTCTTCTGCCCTAACCCTGGCGACAGTCTCCTCTGTCTGTTCACCTTGCTGGACCAACTGCTTCCGAATTATGACGGCATGTTTCCACCAGGGTGGCCAGGGTCATACCTTCAGGGCATCGGAGCGCCATATTCTGAAACCTCTGCACAAATGCTTTAACTGACTATCCTTTTTGTTGCTTCGTTGCCAGGAGAGCTGGCATGGTGATCTCTGAATCGTCTTCGAAGAAGCGTGTAAGGAAAAGCTTCTCTAGGTCTCCCCAATTCTTGATGGAACCTTCTGGGAGCTTCATGAACCATTCGAAAACGAGTCCTTTCAGAGTGCCGATGAACAAACATGCAAAGATGGCATCATTTGCTACTAAATTCCCTATCTGAGACTTGAAGTAGTAGATGTGTTGGTTCGGTGACTCCTTGCCGTTAAAGGCCTATAAGGTTAGAGCTTTGAACTTAGGAGGGTACGGGACAAGATCCCACTCAACCGAGTACAACCAGACCACTCCTGCTTCTGGAAGGCCTTTTTGATTGGTGAGGACTCTAAGATGCTGTTCCAGTTTATTCATCCTTTTGGAATGAGTGCTCCCATTCTATGAATTACCTCCCTCTTCGGATGAAGGCTTGGGTGACTCGGAGTTAGACTGTTCCTCCTCTTCGGCAAGCACAGAAGACGAGCTCTCCCCTTCCTTCCGTTTGCCCTTAGACTTCATAGAAGGAGTTTTGGCTTTCAGCTTCTTTCTGCCCGCAAGCAATTGTGAAATCATCTGCTTGAGGGTGTCGATAGATTCCTGTTAGGCGCGAATCATATCGAGTTATTCCCTCTGGGCCTGGGCTTGCTATTCAAAGCGCCTAGCCATTTCTTCAGGAGTACTTGCCATATACGCGAGGGCTTCCCTCTCTACAGAAGAGTTCGAGGCATGCGATTCCATAATGGCAGAGTGTGACTCACTTACTTCAATGCCCCGGTCTAGGGCACTGTAGTCAATTGGGGCTACCACGCCAGTTTAAGTGCGGGTATGCCGGTACACTCCTTCCGGTTTAGCATCAGACTCATCAGAGCTGACTACCGATTGTTTTCCCTTACTTCTGCTTGGAATAGTGCTTGAACCCACCATGTTCGCAATAACTTCGGTATACTCCGTATTAGAGAAAGTTCTCCTTGTGCGGGAATGACGCCTTTTGGCTGATCGGGAGGCTGACGTTAGTCGTCTGAACGCCGACTGCTTACTTGTATGTGAGTTGCAATGGCATTCAGAGAGCATTGCTTTGATGAGCCATTCACAGCAGTATGATAGAGTGATTTGATGAGCACTCCTCTTCTTTGTTAGATAATCCCTTAGATCTGTCCGAGGGGGATCGAAGAGACCAGCCTCGAGTTTTCGAAGGCTTCCAGACCTCTGAAAGCTAACCTTGCGTCGCAAACTTGAGACACAGGGTTCAGAGATGCGGAGCTCATGTTCTTTAGAACAGACGCGGCTCTCGCGTTTTGGCTTTAAAATGCGGGTCTCGTGCCTCTACAGAGAAGAGACGCAAACTTTGCGTTGCTAATTGTCGCATTGGGCCAGCGACATTTGGGAAATGCGGACTCTTTGAGACCCGCGTTCTATTGAAGAGACGCGGGTCTCATGCCTCTGAGAAGAGACACGGACCTCGCGTTACTGATGTGGCATTTGAGATGCAAAGCCTCAGAAACGCAAGCTTCTTGTGCTTCGCGTTTTGGTCTCCAAACGCAGAGTTTGCGCGTCCAACGCAGCTCAGAAGGGCGCAGGCATGAGCCTTACGTTCTGTACATGTTTGACAGATAGTTGTTCCCTTTCTTGCGTCTGTTGTTGACGTGCGCTTCGCCTTTGTCGACGTTCGGCATTCCGGTTACGCTTCACGGGTTGTTAGGAACCCCTGGTAACCTGGAGCTGAGGAAGAGGAAGGGTGTGGTCAGATTGACCATCAGTGACACTAGCCTTGCGGGTCTCCTGGGAGACGTTGGCTCATGCTACGCAAGCGATGCGGCCAAAAATGACGTTGCTTGTGCAGGCCATCTTTGTAGAGGTCTCTGAAGGGACTTGAGAGCGAACCTCTGAAGGGATTCTGCGGTACTGCTGCGCCACACTAGGGTTCTAGGAGCCAGAAGAGAGGAACTCTTTATATTTTGCCTGGTCGAATTCCACGACAAGTGATTTGACCGTTCTTCCCATGAAGGTGACGTCACCTTGCACCACGACTTGCTCATCAGTAGAGAAAGTAGTCCCCAACGGAGTCACCATCTCTTGTTTGATCGGAAAAATTTGGTCGAGAATGTGAATCATAAAATTTCCTTGAATTAATGAAAGATTACAACAATCTCAAAAATTCCGATTACAAGAGAGAGGAGATGTTCAAGCTCAAATCTCCTCTTTGTTTAATGCTGGGTTCTTGGAAAGTGAATCTTGTTTTCCATTGACCGGGCGAACGTCAGTGTCTTCTGGGAATCTTCTCTTCGGATTATGGGCGGAGTAGCACAACTCTTGTCCAAATAGAATTTCAAAGAGACTTGGGCAATAACTTGAACTCAGCAAGTTGATAGAAGAGTTGAACTCTTTAGTATTCCTCAGTTGAAGATTCTAATCTAACTTCTCCAATTTGATCCCTCTTCATTAGCAAACTAAGCTATTTATAGGGATTTCAGAGGTAAAACTGTCTCCTAAAAATCCTCCATAATGGGGGTTAACTCTCCTCATTACATGGGCAATAATTAACCCAGTAATGAGGGCAGTTATAACCGAGACGCAGGGCTTCTCTGTAGTTAAAACAAGGGCTTCGAGCCTCGTATTTTGGCCTTCTATTATAGTATTGTTGGATGCCGACTTCGAACCTTGCTAGACATGGGCTTCAAATTCTGTTAAACGCGAGCTTCGATCTCTGCGCCTTGGTATTGTATAGATGGCTGAGACGCGGGCTTTAGGCCTGCTCTTGGCCATTGCAGTGAAGCAGAGATGCGGGCTTCGACCCTTGCATCTTGGTGTTGCAGTGATGCTGAGGCGCGACTTTCGAGCTCTACATCTTGACCATTGCAGTGATGTTGAGACGCAGGCTTTGACCCTTGCGTCTTTGTACTGCGCGAGTGGCTATAATTAGCCTTACGCCTGGAGTATAGACTAAGCTTTCTGATGATTGTCCTCAGTGATTTTTAGACAGTCCACACTTAGCCGCTTGTTGTTCTTTGGTCATAACCAAATCGCAGCATGATGCTAGGCAATAGAATTCCTCCACATAAGCAGTGGCAGTCCTTGCACCTTACTGACAATGCTCAAATTGATTATATAAAGTTTGTTGATTGTCGGGTGGATGAAATCTACTTTGAAAGAGTTGCTTCATGCATCTCAATATCACCACGGGTGGTCTGCCTTGATGTCTCCTTGATATTTGTAATTGATCCCACCATGCAGCTCCTTCTCCCTTGAGCTTGTATACCATAAACTTGACATGCTTCTCTTCGGGGACATAAGCCATGTCGAAGAACTTCTACCCTTCATAGACCCAGTTCAAGAAAGATTCGATATCAAGGTTCCCACTAAAGGAAGAAATCTTGATCTTCATCCTATATTCATTAGGACTTGAGTAATCTCTTCTCCTATCGTGATTAGTAAAAGAAAATCCACCTCTTCTATAAGGATTAGGATTGACCATCCCTAAGGCCTCCTTGTAAGCCATCTCTCCATCATAAGCTTCATCTTCGAAGTAGTCTTCGTGATAGAAGACTTTATTCAATTATTTCTCATCGGAATGGTCTTCATATTGAAAATTCCATCGTGAATGTATTGGTTGTTGTGGTGGTCATTGATGTAGTCATGATTGTTGTGGTGGTGATGTTAGAGTGAAAGTCGTTGTAGTGGTGGTTGTTGAGGTAAAGTTTGAATTGATTGATGATCATGTCCACTTTGGTACGTTACCATCGGTTAGACTTTTGTTGATGATCTATCACCAATCAAACAATAAAAACACCGAGTTGAAGACTCAACAGTGAAAGTGGAAGGTAGACAATCTACCACTAGCAAGCAATCACCACACAATTAAAGAACACAAGATATAACGCAGTTCAGCAATGTGCCTACGTCCACGGAGAGGAGGGGAGAAAAATTTATTGAAAACAGAAAAAAAATACAAGAGTTATAAGAAGATCTCTCTCTTACAATCTCAATGGTGGAATTCTAGAATTTCTTTTGAATTCTTGACACACATTTGAAAGGCTACCCCCAAGGGGTTTATATAGGCACCTAGGATGATCCTAGTCCAACACGAACTCAATTTAGCACCTGAGAATAGGAAACCCGTATCCAAATCAAAACAGGAGATAAATTCATATTAGAAAACTGCCAAAACCTGAATTCTTCTCCAATGAATATGAGGACAGATCCGTAATAAAAATTGTTAGAATCTGAATTCTCCTCCAATGAATATAAGGCACTCCAAGCACTAACAATCTCCACCTTGACTCATGTTCATTGAGTCCCTTCATAGAATGGTCTCTGCTTCATTCGCCTTCCTTTCTCCCCCCTTTTGTGACTTCACATGGTTCCCTCCCAAGAGCCCGTTCACCACTTTACCTTTGGAGAACCTTGATGAAGTTTAGAGATGCTCTGAACTTCTCCACCGGGACGGTCTTCGTCATCATATCTGCTGGATTCTTTTTCATGCTAATTTTTACCAAATCGATCACCTTATCATCTATGACTCACTGACATATCTTGTGATTCCTCATATCAATGTACTTCATTCACTTGTGATACTTGTGATCCTTGGCAAGATGAATTACACTCTGGCTATTGTAATGAACCGAAACGGAATCCTGTATGATACTAAATGTCTCAACCAATCCTTTTAACCACAAAACTTCCTTTGATGCCTCAACTGCAGCCATGTACTCCTCCTCTATCGTTGAAAAAGTAATTGTATCTTGCAACTCTGTCTTTCACTAATGATGCACTCAGCTACTGTGAACATATAGCCCATCGTAGAACTTCGCTGATAAGATTTCTGATTGCCAAAAAACATGCACAAGAATAAGTAAAAGAGTGATGGTCGATGTTACTGCTTTAGCGATTCTATCGTAATAGCGAAGTGGCTATACGGGTCGTATTCACAAGGAGAGAGAGCGATGAAAGCTTGAATGCGGCTTTCTTATTCGTGGTAAAGATGTTCTTTGTCTCAAATAAAGAATTGAAAAGAAAACAAGTGTTATTTCAAAATTGCTTAGATTGTATTGGAAATTGAAAAAGTGATTTTTGGTTTTGCAAGGGTAAAAACGCATGACTAGCTTTCTACTAATTGCTCCCACTAATCTCTAATTTCTTGAAGATGTAGCCTCACAATGGATCATAGGCAAGCATAAGCTTTATGCATAAGAACTATTCATGTTGGAGATCGAATGAAAGTTCTTCACTTAGCTTTACACGGCAAAACTTGAATATTCCCTTATCAAGATCCGATTGAAGACAAGAATAAGGGAAGAAACAAGTGCACTATTGGTATCGACAAAGATGAATACGGATATCTCCAACTTACGAAAACAAGTAGTGTTTACAATCTATAATTCATAAAAAATGATTAAGCATGAAATATGAGAGTGGTAATACTTGTAAGTAAGTTAGAGTTAGAACCCTCATCTTAAGATGTCATAGCTCTTGTTTGCACAAAGCTTGTTTGACACTATTGACTCATTTGGGTTATCAATCAAGTCGTTAGAAATTAGTAGGTTAGTAGTTAGTTAGCCATGACATGGAAAAGTTAGTTAGACATAAGTAAGAAAAACAAGAGAGAAAGAGTACAGAAAAGAAGTTCTACACTAATGCAAGAAAGTAAAAGCAAGTAAAAACACCAAGTGATGGAAAGAAGAAGGAGAAGTATTTCTTGTATAAGATTGTCACCTTCAAATACAACTTGTACACACTATCTATCTTTCACTCTAATCGCTAATCTATTACAAGAAATAAAGAGAAAAACAAGAAAACTAGAAAAGAAACTAGCATAACTCTTCTATTCTGGATATCCCCTTCTCTGTAAATCCCGAGGGTATATATAGGTGCAGGAGGAAAGGAACAAGGGGGACCAAACCTAGCCCAAAGTACTGACTCAGAGGAGCCAGTACTACAGCGAAAACGTAGCCAAATCTGTGTTTTCGCGGCTTCCCCGGCTTTGCCAGGGCATCGTCACCTGGCGTGATTTGAGCTCTGTTTCCCTGTCAGTTGTACAGTCTGGTTTCTTAATATCTGCATCCGATTTTCACAGACTAGCTCCCCAATGTCAATGGCTACATTTGTTAGGCTTTAAATCACCAAATAAATGGGATTTGGGTCTTCTTCATCATTTCACACCATGGACCTAGGAACACACAAGAAAACCAGCATTAACAATATTTTGTATCAAATAAATGCGATGATGTGGTATAAAATTTGCAAATCTAGAGACTAATCAATCTCCTGCATAATCTACATCAACATAGTCTTATAGTAACCTAGGCTTCCCCGCTTTCAATCTCTGAAACACCAAGCTTAGTCTCGGAATTCCACACAGTTATCGTAGCACCCACTTCACTGCTTCTTAATGTTGCTTTCCTGGATTTGACATGAACCGACTTACTATACTAACTCATAGGCTAAGTCAGCCTAGTGCAGACTATAACATACATGAGTGATCCCACCATACTAGCATATGGTACTCGAGACATCTTCTTCTCCTCTTTCAGTGATTGTGGACATTGCTTGGAGGATAATTCGAAGTGACCTGCCAAAGGAGTGGTGACTGGTCTTACTTCTGCCATGTTGAATCTCTCCAACATCTTGAGAACATAGTTCTTCTGGGATAGTCAAAGTCTGCCTGAGCCTCTGTCTCAAGTGATCTCTATACCTAAGATCTTCTTGGCTTCTCCCAAATTCTTCATGTCAAATTTCTTTTTGAGCTGAGCTTTAAGTTTCTGAACATGTGTCTTGTTTCTCACAGCAATGAACATATCATCGACATATAATAGCAAATATGTTGGATCATCGCTCTGCTTGAAATAGACACAACTATCATACTCATATCGGTTGTATTTGGTCTTGATCATGAAAGAGTCGAACCATTTGTACCACAGTTTAGGAGACTGCTTAAGTCATAGAGGGGCTTCTTTAAAGGACACACCTTGTTTTCTTTACCTTCCTGAATTTAACTTTCAGGTTGTTTCATGTATATCTTCTCTTCCAGCTCACCATGCATAAATGATATTTTAACATCCATCTGCTTCAACTCTAGATCAAAATGAACAACTATTGCCAATAACATCTGAATAGATGTATCCTTAACTACAGGAGAAAAAAATTTCATTGTAGTCAATACCCTCCTTCTAAACATATCTTTTGGCAACTAACCTTGCCTTGTACTGCTCATTGTCTTTCTTGCGAAAGACCCATCTGCAACCTATTGCCTTGAAGTTCTTTGGAAGATCGACTAATATCCATGTTTGGTTTCTATCCAAAGACTCTATCTCTTGCTCCATGTTTGTAATCCACTTGCTATGATCATCTGCCTTGATCGCTTTCCTGTAACTGTCAAGTTCTATTGTTTCTGTTACTAATGTGAAAGAGACATGATCCTCATCCCATCTATACTTTGTTGGTGGCACCGTAACTCTAACTGACCGCCTCAATGGTTTAGGTTGCTATTCAGTAGCCTCCTGGTTGTCTCCATCTGGATTTGAGAAGTCCTCTTCTGACTCTTCAGGCCTTTTACGGCTCTCTGAGAACTCAATTTTTTTCTGAGTGTTTGCCAAACTCTCTGAAGCTCCACCTTGCTCTTTATCCTCCATCTCTGACTTTTCTCGCGATATTGATTTTTCGTCAAAGACCACATCTCTGCTGGTAAAGGCGCCCCTTTTCTCGGGATCTCAAAGTCTGAAACCCTTGACTCCTTTGGTGAACCCGATGAAGATACACTTATTATACTTGGACTCTAGTTTGTTCCTTTTCTGACTATCAATCAAACCATATGCCGGGCAACCAAAAATCTGTAAGGTTGAATAGTCCACAGATACTCCTCACCATATCTCTTCTGGATCTAAAGATCAATAGCTGTTGACAGTAACATGTTTACGAGATAACTCGCATGATTCACCGCCTCTACCCAAGATCCTTCTGACATGTCAGCCTGTAATCTAATACTGCGGGCATACTCTCTAAGTGTCCTATTCATGCGCTCTGCTACTCCATTTTGCTCTGGTCACCCTGGAATACTTAGCTGGTGTGTGATGCCCTTTCTTGCTAAGTAGTCTTCGAATTCTTTGGAGATATACTCGCCTCCATTATCGGACCTCAAGACTTTCACCTTCCGCCCCGTCTGATTTTTCCCCAAAGTTTTCCACTCCTCGAACTTTTGAAATACTTCTGATTTCTGCTTCAAGAAGTATACCCAAACTTTTCTTGAAAAATAATCTATGAAAATACCATAGTACCTAGCACCTCCAGTGGATGCTATTGGCGAATGCCCCATACATCCGTGTGTATGAGATCTAGCAAGTCCTTTGTCTTGTGCTGAGACATAGAGAAAGCTACTCTATATTGCCTACCCATAATGCAAAATTTACAAAGATCAAGTTTCCGCGGCAAAGTTAGGGAGTTAGGGGGAGCGTTTGCTCCCCCGATCTCCCCGGGATCCTTATGGTTAGGGTTTTGCCTATAAAAGGCCTGTATTTGCACTGAAAATGGGACGACCATGCAGAGATAGGACTTAGCCAAGATTTTTTTATTTCTTAGTTTAGGTTTTTCTTTTCTTTTCATGTAAATTGTATGTAGGATTAGGTTAGATGATGATTCATGTAAGTAAGAGAGAGAGGCTGATGTTGAGAGTGACACCAATGTACCCTCCTCCTTTCTTCCATTGTTTCAGTAAGTAATAAAGGTAAATGCTTTGTTTTATGTTCTGCTTTACTTTACTTTTCTTTTGCTTTCTTCTTCCTCCTTCTACTTTACCTCGTTTGTTTTTGTTGAGTTTACAAGTTAATTCCAAAGCACAAGTAACGATGTTATGTGAGTGCCAACGATAGTTCATGAAGACGTTCTCCTCCTCAAGATGTATCACTTCATGCTTGTGCGAGACTTGATGATATAATGCGAACGGGGACTGAGCTCGGGCTTATGATCTATGCGTTGAACGCCTCCTAAACAAAGGTAGAACATGCACAGGTTTCCAAGTAAGTCATCAAATCAAACTAGGTAAGTATTTCTTCACTCTCCTTTCTTTCTTTTCTTTTATTTCTTTAGTATAGATCACCACTTCTTCCAACTCTTTCTTTTCGACTAATTTGTACATAGTAGCTTTCTTTCCCCTTCTTTGTAAATAGTCTTTTCTTTCCACCTTCTTCATCTCTCATTTTCTTCTAACTTGAACATAACTCTTTTTCTCTTTTCTTTTTAAGAAACAAAGAAGAACTTTCGTTTTGTTTTCTTAACGATTTCAATAAAGAACGTAAACGCTTCTATCGCAAAACCCTCATTGTGGATCACGACCCGCATAGCCACTTGCTATAGCGGAAGAATTGAGCACTTGTACATTTTTATTATAAGTTCTGAAATCTCTTATTTTGTGTGCAGGTTTTGCCTCAATCAAATTTTAGCGCCATTGCCGGGGAGGGTAACAACGTTTTTATTGAAATCTGAATTTTTATTGAAAATTTTTTAGAACTAAAACGAACTTTCTTCTCTGTTGCAGGTTAAAGGGCAAGCAAAGCAGGAAATTAAAAGTTGCAGTAACATATAAGTGGCCTTGGGCCTCTGCTCTAGAAAGCAGAGACCAAGTGCCCTCTGCTTTGCCGCGGATCCGCAGCCAACGCCGCGAAAACGCGGCAAAAAGGACTGGACTACTATCGTTCTTTTTGCAGGGTTGCTTGCTTTGCAAATTGTAGTTTTCTGCAACTTTACTTTTTCTTATATGCCATCACATAAGCCTGCTAATAATCAACAGTAAAACATTTGTTGAAAAGATAAAAAATTGATTAGACGTTTGCATTTTAGGCACGTGTCTTTTCAATTCATTTATTTTTACTGTTGAAGAGTGCTGGAGCAAGGTACGTATGCATTGCATTTAGCATAGGACTCACTTCTTGGTTGATTTATATCGCTTTGAGTGAATCTTATTTATCTTGTACACTTGCACAAATTGATCTTAACGGCACTAACCCATAACAAGATAAGGTGGGGATTTAATCACCCTTCCTTAGCCCAAAAATCAGATTCCAAGCACTCACTAACCCAAGCCTAACTAAAAATGAGTAGACGTTGGCCCTAGGGACATCTCGGACTCAATTAGGAGATTATCCTAAGGGGGAAAGGTGTTGGAATTTGACTCTTGTCAAATCAGTGTCTAGGAAAGGGATTAAGGGCCGAAAGCCCGAAGGTTGGTGGTTATTTAATTAAGGAACGTCTTTGACGGAAAACCTCCCACCAACCTTGCCCTGACCTGGCTGATTAGCTTGTGGTCAAAGTCTGCATTGGACCTCCCGTGGACAGTCTAACCAGTTAGGAGTCGTCTAGGTCATAGGTCTACCCTAACTTAGGTTAGAATTTTTTTCTTTTTCTTTGTTTGTTTATTTGTTTGTTTTTCTTTCTTTTTGTTTGTATTCCATTGTGTGATATGGCTTATAATATAATTTTTCCAACTTTAATAATAATCCATATTACACATTGAATTCTTTTTCGGATATTACCAACCCGGCATATCATAACTTTAACCAACCTAGTGTGCTGGATTGGTCTTATCCGAATGAATATAACCCATGTCCCCATCGTATGACTATAATTTCCATAACGATTTCAACTCTTCACAGAGTCAGTGGGGATTCACCTACCCCGAGCATAATTTTCAACCAACTTATCCTCCTTCTCCACCTAGTCCACAATATTTTCAAGATTCATACTCAGTTCCACCCGTCCAAAATAGGAAACCATCAATTTGAAAATGAGTATGCGTGAGTCCAAACACAAATCCCAAAATCTGATGGACTCACAATTTCACTACCACTTCCAAGATAATTCTTCATCTTTTCATCAAAACAATGAACCTGTCAACTATGAAAAGATGCTTGAAGCCATGACTCAGGCTCAAAACACTCGTAATCGTGACATAGATATGATGGTCAAATCTCTACATTCTCACTGTTGGACCAGTTCTGATGTCACTAACCATTCTGTTAGAGCCGAAGAGTCCTGTAGTTTGGAAATCAAGATTCCATTTCAGAACAACCATTTGAACTTGCCCAAACTCCAAATTTTGAAAAAGATATTGACAGTTTAGCAAGTTATCCTTTTCCTGAAATAGAACTTGAAAATGAATATGATCCTGAACCCCAACTGAGTGATTCAATTCTACTTCCTGATTCGATTATGACTCCAGTATCTTCACCTGATTTCGATCTTTTCCCCGAGTCAACGTTGGATCCTATGCCTATTCATCATGAAATTGAATCCCCCATCTTTGAGGATCATATTGAACTTGACCAATTATACAATTTTGAAAATCCTATTGACAAATTGGCAAGTTCTCAATTTTTTGATATTGAACTCAATGAGATATGTGACCTAGATTCTCAAATCCGTGATCCAGTTCAACTTTCTGAATCAATATTGACTCCTGTTTTGTTACCAAACTTGAGTAATATTTTAGAGTCAGTTTTGATTCCTCCACCTATCATTCCTGAACTAGAATCACCCATATTAGGTCACATCCCATTGTTAGAAAATACATGTGGACTTGAGTTTCAACTTCTTGACTTGGACCCGCTTCTTGAACCAATTTCGACTCCTGAACCTTTACTTGACTTAAGTCACCTTCCTGAGTCGGTATTAGTTCCTGTCCTTCCGGAGTCCAAGTCAACCGTTCTATCATTTCATACTCCATTCTGGGACGAGGTGGTTGACAAATTTGACTCTGAAATTAGTTATGGAATATGGAAATTAGATGGGGTTAAATATTTCATAAAGATCCTTTATGGATACATCTTTTTAATGGGTTATATTAGAGAAATTGTTGGTGGGTTCCTCCGAACCCAAAGAAAAGTCGATTGGACCGCATTTCGTGGACCAATCAGACCACCACCGGAACTACCACTTTAAGGTAACACTTTCCTTCCCTTTCTTCTTTTTCATGCATCTACGCATTAATTCATACATTGAGGACAATGCATGAGATAGGTGTGGGGGAGGGTCTAACATAACTTAGGTTTTCTTTTTTTTTATTAAAAACTTTTTGAAAATAGAAAAAAATATTTTGACATATTTTTTGTAAGAAATTAAGTTAATTTTAAGGAATAGGAAAATCCAAATTAGGATTTCTTATACTTGGTCAAAATAAGATTATTTGTTTGATTTTTAGGGTTAGGAAGAAAATTTGTCAAAGTAATTTAGTCTTGATCTTTACCTTGATGAAATATGCACACTTCATACACTTACACACTTAGGGTTCAAAAACAAAGATTCTTATGCCTTATAAAAATATATATATATATAAAAAAATAAATAAATAAATAAATAAACAAATCTAATTATTGATTAGCTAGGTGCTTTGGCCTAAGCAAGCCTTAGTATTTATGCGAAAGATAATAAGATAAGTTTGAAAAAGAAAAAAAAAAGATAAAACAAATCTAATCATTGATTAGCTAGGTGCTTTGGCCTAAGAAAGCCTTAGTATTTATGCGAAAGATGATTAGATAAGTTTAAGAAAAAAAATATATAAAATCCTCTGATTAAGCTGGGTATTTGTGCCTAATAAAGCATAAGTATTCACGCCTAAAAGTGGTTCATATAATAAAATTCTTAGTTTTTGTGCCTTGTTTGCTCGAGTCCTTAAGTCCTTGGGGTGTCTTCTCACCCGGTGCCCTAAGGCCGTTTGGTTTGGGAGTCATCGATTAAAGGCTTGTTACATGGGCAGATTAGAAAGCCTAATAGAACTAAGGAATAATACCACAAAAAAATATATATATGTATAAATAAATAAGGCATAAGAGTTAGAGTTAATGAACCCTTAGTCAAAATTTTCACAGTCACAAGGTGCATATGACTTAGGGTAAAGTAATAGATTAGATGAGAAGTACAATTTAACTCCTTACTTTAATTGATAACAAATTTTTGAATAGAGACTAAGTTTAGGAAATAAAAATTCAGTCTTCCTATAACTTATAGATTGCTTAGATCTTACAATTATATTTCAAATATTTTTCTCTTTCAAAATGCTTTTCGAAAATACTAACTCTTTATTTCCCTTTCTTTATGGATTTTGTGGGTGCAATCCGCTGAAAACCCTCACGAGACAAAACTCGTCCTCTAGGGGAAACCTAGCGGTTTAACGGCTTGTCGCACATGCTCAGTGCAATCGCGTGACCTGCGAAAGTGGTCTAATAATCTTAGTATAGTTTAGTTGTTTTGCTCGAGGACGAGCAAAAGATAGGTATGGGGGTGTGATTGGTTGCTAATGTTGCATATTTAATATCATATGTCCATACTTATTATAGAATAAAAGCCTGCATTGTCCTAATTAATTGTTTGATTTATTTGCAGGCCCAATCTTTAAGGAGATGAAGAGAAATGAGCCCAAGCCCACCAAAATTCTGAATTAAATCAGAATTAATTCGCACTCACTGAATCAGGGCAAAATCAAGAGGTTGAAAACAGGTTGAGAAGAATCCTCTCAGAATCGATCGGTTGAAGCAAAGATCAACGGCCATTTCTTCAAAATCTCGGAGCCAAACTGCAAAACCAACTCCAGATAAAGTCAGAAGGAGAAACCGGGGAGACCCACCAACAGGGTGTGGCCACCTGGCCACACCCTGGCCGCAGAAACGCGGCCCAAGCCGCGTTTTTGCGGCAAAGTTGGGGAGTTAGGGGGAGCGTTTGCTCCCCGATCTCCCCGGGATCCTTATGGTTAGGGTTTTGCCTATAAAAGGCCTGTATTTGCACTGAAAATGGGACGACCATGCAGAGATAGGACTTAGCCAAGTTTTTTTTATTTCTTAGTTTAGGTTTTTCTTTCTTTTCATGTAAATTGTATGTAGGCTTAGGTTAGATGATGATTCATGTAAGTAAGAAAGAGAGGCTGATGTTGAGAGTGACACCAATGTACCCTCCTCCTTTCTTCCATTGTTTCAGTAAGTAATAAAGGTAAATGCTTTGTTTTTATGTTCTGCTTTACTTTACTTTTCTTTTGCTTTCTTCTTCCTCCTTCTACTTTACCTCGTTTGTTTTTGTTGAGTTTACAAGTGAATTCCAAAGCACAAGTATAACGATGTCATGTGAGTGCCAACGATAGTTCATGAAGACGTTCTCCTCCTCAAGACGTATCACTTCATGCTTGTGCGAGACTTGATGATATAATGCGAACGGGGACTGAGCTCGGGCTTATGATCTATGCGTTGAACGCCTCCTAAACAAAGGTAGAACATGCACAGGTTTCCAAGTAAGTCATCAATCAAACTAGGTAAGTATTTCTTCACTCTCCTTTCTTTCTTTCTTTTATTTCTTTAGTATAGATCACCACTTCTTCCAACTCTTTCTTTTCGACTAATTTGTACATAGTAGCTTTCTTTCCCCTTCTTTGTAAATAGTCTTTTCTTTCCACCTTCTTCATCTCTCATTTTCTTCTAACTTGAACATAACTCTTTTTCTCTTTTCTTTTTAAGAAACAAAGAAGAACTTTCGTTTTGTTTTCTTAACGATTTCAATAAAGAACGTAAACGCTTCTATCGCAAAACCCTCCTTGTGGATCACGACCCGCATAGCCACTTGCTATAGCGGAAGAATTGAGCACTTGCACATTTTTATTATAAGTTCTGAAATCTCTTATTTTGTGTGCAGGTTTTGCCTCAATCAGTTGCTACTGAAGCATCACCAATAATAATGCTTCCTGTCAACTTGTACAAATTTGCTATTCATTCTTCTTTGAGAATTGTCATGGAGCCTCTAATAACTTTGATTCCTCCATCTGCACAAGAAAACTTGTACCCTCAAGCTTCCAAAGCCCCAAGGAGAGAAGATTCTTTTTTAAATCCGAAACATGTCGAACGTTCGTGAGGGTTCGAACCTGTCTATCAAACATCCTCATACGGATGTTGCCGATGCCAACAGTCTTACACATGACATCATTTCCCATTAGAACAAAGCCTCTATCATAAGGCTTGTAAGTACTAAACCACTCTCTTTTTGGGCACATGTGGTATGTGCACCTCGAGTTAAGTAACCAAGCATCTGAGTATTTAGCTTTTTCTGACTCAGCTGTCAAGACATCACATGAATCCTCACCTTCTTTTTTGACAACCCCGACTTGATCTGACTTTCTCCTGGTACTAGCCCCATTAGCATCTTTGCCACCTTTCCTCTTCAGTATTTAATTTTATTTCATACAATTTTTTCTTGATATGTCCTGATTTCTTGCAAAGTAGCAAGAGAAACTGCTAGAAGCCTCTGGATCCCATCTGGGTCCCCTATTCTTTGGTGTTCCCCTTTGGCCCTTAACAAACAATCCTGAGGCCTCCTCCGTAAAATCTGTCTTCTTCATCAGCTCGTTATTCTGAAGCATCTGCCTGACAACTTCTAACTCTAAGGTCTCCTTACCATACATGATGGTGGTTGCCAAGTGGTCATAACTTGATGGAAAAGAAAAGAGTAACAGAAGAGTTTTATCTTTTTCTAGCCTAACTTTTAGAGATAACAAGTCACTTAAAATTTTATTAAAAGCATTGAGATGTTATAGAATAGGCGTACCTTCCTTCATCCGAAGGCTGTAAACTGCTTCTTCATGAAGAGCTTGTTCGACAAACGCTTTGTCAAGTAAAGATTCTCCAGCCTACACCAAAGACCAGCAATTGTCTCCTCGTTCATCACGGCTCAACTGATAGGCATAGTATGATCGTCGTCTTTGCCCGAAAGTCGACATTGTTCCACTCATCAAATCCTTCATCTTCGATGGTTTCTTCTCAACACCAAGTATAGCCTGATGTGTTCCCTCCTTCATAATCAATGATGTTACTCGCATCTTTCACAATAGGAACTTGGACTTCTCATCGAATTTCTCCACCTCGAACTTGGTTGTCGTGATCGTCTTGCTAGCCATTGCTCCGATACCATTTGCAAGGACTCAGTATATCATCTAAAAAGACTAGCCTTTTAGGTGGGTAGCTCAAATCCTTATAAACCCAAGACCATCCCCATGTCTAGCCAATGTGGGACTATTTGTTCGACCCTAAATCCCAACAATCCTCCTCGAACAAAGAGTCTTCCTGTAAGTTCATCTTTACACCTGGAAGACATATGCTCTATCGAGATTCTTTCCACTATGTTTTAGCACACACCTTATGTGATGCTTGATTAGTCTCTAATTTTACATAATTTTTATCACATCCAAAAATTTATTGATATAAAATTCTGCTAATAAAGTTTTGCTTGTTTGATCCTAGGTCCATGGTGTGCATATGAAGAAGAAGACCCTAAATCACTAATTAAGGGATGATTAAAGGCCTACCAAGTAGCCATTGACTTTAGAGTAAAGATTTTGTCAGCCCAGAGCATCAAATCCCGAATCCAAGAGATCCAGACGACAGAAGACTGATGGGAGGCGCGCTGCCCGAAGCCAGCGCACGCCGCCCTGGCAGGGCCGCGAAAACGAGGTCCAGGCCGCGTTTCCGCAGCCGTACGGGCACGCGCGCGCCTAGGCTTTGGGCCAGGGGTCGTCCCCCTGGCCCCCTTCCCCCTGGTGCCTATAAATACCCCCCAGGGGTCTTCAGTTGGGAGATATCCAGAGAATAGAGTTTATATTTGTTGCTTTGTTAGGAATTGTAGTTGTTGTTTCTTTCTTCTTCTAGTTTTAGTTTTAGGCATTACAGTGAAAGAGAGAGAGAGTGTGTACAAGTTGTATTTGGAAGGTGACAAACTAATACAAGTAACTACTTCTCTTTCTTCTTTCCATTTTCTAGTTGTTTTCTTTTGCTTTTATCTCTTTGTTTTAGTGTAACTTCTTTTCTCCTTACCTCTTCTCTTTGATTGTTTCTTTTACTACCATGTGTAACTAACTTCTCCATGGCATGGCAAGCTAACTACTAACCCACTAATCTTTAACACTTGATTGATAAACCCAAATGAGTTAATAGTGTCAAACAAGCCTTGTGCAAACGAGAGCTATGACATCTTAAGACGAGGGTCCTAACTCTAACTTACCTACAAGTATTTACTATCTTATATTTCATGCTTAATGAGTTTTTGATGATCTATGGGTTGTGTGCGTTATTTGTTGTTGTAAGTTAGAGATTTTCCTTTTTAACTTTGCTGATACCATTAGTGCACTTGTGTCTTCCCTCATTCTCGCCTTCTATTGGATCTTCATAAGGGAATGTCCAAGTTTTTGCCATGTTAAGCTAAGTTATAGGAAGAACTTTCACTCGATTTCCACGTGAATAGTTCGTTTGCAGAAGGGTTAAGCTTGCCTATGATCCATCATGAGGCTACATCTTCAAAAAGTTAGGGATTAGTGGGAGTAATTAGTAGAAAGTTAGCCATGCGCTTTTACCATCTAGAAAAATCACTTTTACAACCACCAATTCATTCTAAAACAATTTTTGAAACCAACTTGTTTCATTTTCCAATTCTTTATTTTGAAACAAAGAACTTTCTTTTTTCTTGAACAAAGAAGCCGCATCAAGCTTTCATCACTCTCTCTCCTTGTGGATACGACCCGTATAGCCACTTCGTTACTATGAAAGAATCACAAAAGCAGTAACATCAGCCCACACTCTTTTTTACTTATTCTTGTACTTGCTTTTTGCCGATCAAATTTTGGCGCCGTTGCCGGGAGGGAACGGCTTTATTGTTCAATGCTAAAGATTGTTTTTATTTTTGTGTGTAGGAGAAGTACCAAGGATCTCACTATCACGGGAAGCGAAAGAGGTGGCCAAGGACGTTGCACGAGGATTCATTTGCCCTCGGAAAAATTCGTGTAAAAGCGAGTTTTTCTGATTGAAGTACTAACAAACTCGTTTGAGGGTTGCCGAAAGCCGCTAAAATTGCTTTCTAAATTTTTAGTTTCATTGAATGCTTCACCCTATACATGTGTAATAAACTCAACAGAAATTCACTTGTTGCTTAATTGAAATTTAGATTAGACTTTTGCATTTAGCGCACGTGTCTATTTCAATTCATTTCAATTTCTGTTGAAGAGTGCTGGAGAAAAGGTACGTGTGCATTCATATAGAATAGGACCAACATTTTAGATTGATTTATCGCTTTGAGTGTTACCTTGTTGTGAGTAAACTGTACACTTGCACAATTGACATTAAGGGCAAGATCCCAAATAAACAAGATAAGGTGGAGATTTTATCACCTTCCTTAACCCAAAAACCATCTCCAAGTGCACTCACATAACCCAAGCCTTAACTAAAAACTGATAGATGTTGGCCCTAGGGACATCTCGGACTCACTAAGAGATTAACTGAGGCTGCAAATTGCAAGAACTATACTCCTGCAAGATCGGTGTCTAAGGAAAGTGGATTGAGAGGCAAGGCCTCGAAAGCTCCGTGGTTTGGCGTAATTAAGGCTCGTGGCTCACACTCGGATACCTCCCACCGAGTTTTACCCTTTCCTGACCGATTAGCTTGTAGTCGAGTTCCTGCAACAACCTCCCCCAGAGAATCAACCAGTTAGGAGTCGTCTAGGTCCAGGTACCTTAGACTAAGGCTTTGTGGTTATTTTTCTTTCTTTTGTTTGTTTTTTATTCTTTTTTGATTGTTTGTTGTCTTCACGTTGTTTGTGGTGTGCTGTATGCAAGAGTGGGTGAGAGGTCCTGCAACTTCCAGATTAACAAGAAACACTTCTCTACCCTTGCATCCAGAGCCGGTGATGACGTCACTTTAGGATAGATTTTACCCGATCAGAACCTCATTACATCTTTCAAATGGAAATAATTTTGAATTAAAGCCTCAATTCATCAACACTCTCCCAAGTTTCATGGTTTAGAATCAGAGGATGCATACTTCTTTATTAGGGAATTTGAAGAGTTATACCTCATGATGCGTATACCCCAGCTAAGAGACGATGCGTTAGGTTACGTTTCATTCCCTTTTCCCTAAAGGACCTAGAAAAGAAATGGTTGTACAGTTTGGCGGTAGATTCTGTCACGACATGGGATGATTTCGTCAAGGCCTTCTTAAAGAAATTCTACCCAGTTCACAAACTGCCCTCATTAGAAAGAACATCATGCAGTTCAGGAAAGAACCGAGCGAGCCATTTTGGAGATATTTTGAGCGATTCAAAGATCTCTTAGCTCAGTGCCCTCATCATGGTGTGGAGAAATGGCGTCAGTGCCAGATTCTCTATGATGGCTTAGATTATCAAATGATAACCCTTTTAAAAACCTTGTATCATGGAGGGTTCTAGCAAAAGGATGAGAACCAGGGTTGGGATTTATTTGAGGATTTAGCTGAGAAAACCTTGCAATGGGAGCCAGCCTCGGAAAAATCAAGGAATTCACATCTATAGCTTCAAGAGGAGGGATCCGATATCTAGAATCATCCATAGCTGTAGAAGTCAAGATTGCAACCCTAATGAGGAGAATAGAGGCTCTAGAAATAAGAGAGCCAGCCAATATCAACCAAATCAACCCACCACCAATTCAAAATCCGGGTTGTTCATACTGTCAGGCACCTAACCATATCTTTGAAGAGTGCCCTATTTTCCATGCCCAGCAAGTGCCACTGGAACACCTGAACGCGGCTTACTCACGACCGCCGCACAATCCCTACTCACAAACATACAATCTAGGTTGGAGGAATTACCCAAATTTCTCCTAGGCCCAGAACAATCCTCCTAGGCCTAATTTCTCCAACAATTTTCACCATTCTAGTCCTCCACCAAATTTTCCCAGTCAAGCTCCATCTCCTTCCTCTCAGAGTTCACTAATGGAAAATAAATTCAGCAAATTGGAGGAGAGCATGGAAGCTTTTATGAAGTCCCAAACTACTTTTATGCAAAATTAGGGACAAACGCTGAACAACCATTCACAGGCTATATCAAGATTGGAAATGCAGATGAGCCAATTAGCTAGCTCCCTAAGTGAAAGACCAAAGGGTACTTTACCTAGTCAGTCGCTAGTTAACCCAAAAAACTCCAATCAAGCATATGAAATTCAGGATCCGTCGATCAACCAGTGCAATGATGTTCACACACTTCGATCTGGAAAGAAGATAGATAACCAGGTCTACCAACAGAAAAGTCCAGTCCATCTTGATCCTACTCCATCCTCCACCTCTGCTAGTTCCTCCCAATCTGCTCCACAAACATCTGACGAGGACAAGGCTGTTGAAACAAGTCATAAGCCTGCAGCACACTTTTCTAATAGGCTTAGGAACAACAATAAGAATTTGCACATGAAAAAGATGCTAGAAATGTTTAACCAAGTTAAAATGAATGTGCCTCTTCTTGACGCTATCCAACAAGTCCCAGTTTATGCCAAATTTCTTAAGGATATGTGTACAAAGAAGAGAAAGACAAATGTGCCCAAGAAAGTATTCTTGGCAATCAATATAAGCGAAATTCTGTCTGGTCCCATCCCGGTGAAGTACTAGGATCCCGGATGTCCCACAATCTCCTGCACCATAGGACAGACAGAAATTAGTAGAGCGATTCTTGACCTGGGAGCAAGTATCAACTTGCTACCTCTCTCAGTATACCAGAAACTTGGGTTGGACGAGCTGAGCCCAACCCGAGTCACCATTCAGTTAGCTGACCGATCTGTGAAAATCCCCAAGGGGAAAATCACAGACATCCTTATCTGGGTCGAGGATTTCATCTACCCCGTTGACTTCATTGTGCTTGAGACCCAACCTGTGTCAAATCCACGGTCTCAAACTCCAGTCATCTTAGGACGCCCTTTCCTTGCTACAGCCAATGCCGTAATTAACTGTAGGAATGGGTCCATGCGATTGACCTTTGGAGATATGACGAAGGAAGTCAATGTATTCAATCTTGGAAGACAACCTAGAGATGTCAATGATCAGACTTTTGAGGTCAATTCCATTGAAAATTTGACCAGTGAGCATGAGGAAAGCATGGAGATAGAGATAAGAGGCAGAGTTTGATCTGGAGTCTGAGGATTTTAATCTTGAGCAGATCGTAGATTCGGCAGTGGATTGGGCGTCCAGCCCAAATGTACCTCATCATAGGATTGAAAGTCTGGAGATTGCCTCTAATGAAGCAACACCTTCCCTAGAGCTAAAAGCCTTACCTGAACACCTCAAGTGTGCCTACCTGGGCGGAAAGGACACCTTGCTAGTCATCATAGCATCCCACCTGACTGAGCAATAAGAGGACAGCTTAATGTCTATTCTGAAAAGACATAGGGAAGCCATTGGATGGACGATGAAGGATATCAAAGGGATAAGTCTAGCCATAGTGCAACATAGAATCCATTTGACCGATGAAGCAACCTGATCGATCACATATATTGCATACATATTGTCACATTATCATGCTTGTTATCTAAATAAATCAGATTAATAAGTCCTATTTTTTCTTTATAAAATGCAGGCCCATTGCTAAAGGATAGGCCAGAGAAACGAGCCCAAAAGCCTATTTAATTCAGAATAAATTTGAAATCAGGTGAATCAGGGCAGATCTTGGCAAATCAAAGAGGTTGAAAACCGGTTGAAATGAATCTTCTTAAATCAAGCGGTTGAAGGCAACAAATCAAGATCGTTTCATCAAATCTAGGAGCTGTAACAGTGAATCCAGCAAGACAAAAGTGAGCCCAAACCCACGCCAACCATTGCTCCACCAGGATGTGGCCACTTGGCCACATCCTGGCCGCGGATCCGCGGCCCAAGCTGCGGATCCGCGGTTTTGTTGGTAGGGATAAGGGGAGCATTTGCTCCCCTTATCTCCTCACTCCTTTACCTCTGGGTTTTTGCCTATAAAAGGCAGGGTTTTGACTGAAAAAGGAGTGAAGACTAGGATTAGAATTTTCGTTTATTCTTTAAGGTTTTAAGAGCATTGTTAGATAGTTCAGAGAAGTTGTATCTCCTATTTATTTTTTTAGTTTAGACCAGCAAAGAGAGAAAAGTGGAATTGAGTGTGTAATTCGTCTTTGAAGTGACAATCAAAGGAGCTTCTACTTGCTTATTCAACTCAACTCGAATTTAGTATGTTTGTGTTTAATTGTAATTCTCTTGTTTGTTTTCAGTTTATAATGAGTAGCTAAATCATTTTTGGGCTCACAAATTGATCTCTTCTATACCTCTCTCTTGCTTGATTTAATGAAAGCAACACTTTTTGAATCAGAAATATACCGTAGTTAAGCTTCGTTCTCGAAAGCACATAAGGATGTCTTTATTTTAAATTTGGACTTTAAAAGCAAAAATCTTTTTAAAGTATTTTTATTCCATACTTGCTTCTTCGCGCTTAATGGTTTAACATTCTCTTTTTAAGGATTTGTAATGAAAGGGCTTAAGATTTAAATGAAACCATCTTATTTGTTTTACTTGGACATTAAAAGAAACTAAAGGGTTTTGCTTATGATAAAAGTGATGCACCCAAATATTCTTGAGATAAGTACATAGTTGAGTAAAAAATTAGTGAGCCCAGATCTTCTTCTTCTTATATCAAAAACCACAAATCACTTTTCAAAGCTTTTTAAATCACTTTTTTCAAAGCCTTCTCCAAATTTGCAATTTCTCTTTAATCATCTCCCTTCTTTCCATTCTCTTTTCAACTAAAAAACTAGCACCATTCTTAGCTTTCTAAACAAAACACCAAAAGCTTCTATCGCATTCCTCCTCATAGACACGACCCGTTAGCCTAAAGCTACACGGTAAATCCTTGCTCTTTCATTTTACAATCACTTTTTGGCGCCGTTGCCGGGAGGGAATGGTGTATTTATTTTTTAATAAGTTTGGTGCCTTATTTTAGGGACGTCAACATTCAGATTTAGCATTCAAGATTTGCAGGAGAAACTTGCTATTTTGTGCCCCTACTCTCGAAAGTAGGAAACAGAATTTCAAGAAATTGCAAGTGCAGAAGTTAAAATTTTTGTTGGACTACTAAACTCTTTTTTGCAGGACATATTGCTTGCAAAAATTATGTTTTTGTGTGTTATTCTTCTTGCTATATCTACTATTCACAATCCCTGTTTTAATCCAACAGTAATTTGAGTGATTGTTAATTGCTTAAAAAACGTTTAGACTTGCATTCTAGGCATTTGTCTAATTACGTTTATTTTATAATTACTGCTGAAGATAGCTGGAGACAAGGTACGTATGCATAACATATAGTTTAGGAAACATTCTTGGTGATATTTGCTGTTGAATGTTACTTTTCTATATCTTGCACACTTTGCACAATCAACTCTAAGGGCAAAACCCAAATCAAGATAAGGTAAGGAAGTCATTACCCTTCCTTAGCCTACAAACCATCTCCAAGCACGCACAACCTAAGCCTAATTTAAAAACTGATAGACGTTGGCCTTAGAGACATCTCGAACTCACTAGGAGATTATCCTAAGGGGAAGGTGTTAGAATTTAACTCCTGCCAAAGCAGTGTCTAGGAAAGGGATTGAGGGCGAAACCCCGAAGGCTAGTGGTTTGGCTTAATTAGGCCCGTCGCTTTTGCACGGATACCTCCCACCAATCTTGCCCTGACCTGGCTGATTAGCTTGTGGTCAAATTCTGCATTTACCTCCTGTGGACAATCAACCAATTAGGAGTTGTCTAGGTCAAGGTTACCTTAGACTAGGCTTGGTTGTTTACTTTTGTTGACTATTGGTGAACTTGTTTGTGATTGTGTTTGTGTATGCAAGTGTGGTCAAGAGACCCTAATTCATCTAAGTTAACTAGAAACACATCACCACCCAAGTTCGAACCAAGACTAGATTTGGTTATGTCTCAACCGACATCTTTGCAGGATAGGTTCTATCCCATTAGAATCTCACTTCCATCCTGCATCCAATTTCATCGATTGGTGAACACAACTTTGAGCTTAAGCCACAGTTCATCAACACACTCCCTAAGTTTCATGGCTTAGAGTCCGAAGATGCTTATTTCTTCATAAGAGAATTTGAAGAAGTATGCTTAATGATGAAAATCCCACACCTTGCAAATGATGTTATTAGGTTGAGATTTGTTCCTTTTGCTTTAAGGACTTAGCCAAGAAATGGCTATACAGCTTAGCGGCCAGCTCTATCACATCCTGGGATGGTTTCATCAAGGTCTTCTTGAAGAAATTCTATCGAAATCATTGGGTCTTTTCATCAAGAATCATTCAAAAAGAAGAGGGATCGGAGAGAGGAATAATAGTGAGCCTAGAAAATGAAATTAGCTACTCATAGAAGACGAAAAATAATGCAAGTAAATAAGCAAGGCATACCGTGAAATGGAGTGGAAGAAGAGGAAGCCTGATCCTTTTATTATTGTCACTTCAATCTTCAGAATACAATCACTCAATTCCTCTCTCTCACTGGTATTTGAACCGAACTAAAAATTATAAATAGAGTTACAACTTCTATACTATCTAACAAAGAGCCTAAAACCTTAAAAACAAAGAGAAAAATTAAATCTAAGTTCCGGTCCCCTTTTCTGTATAAAACCCTACTTTTTATAGGCAAAACCCCAGAGGGAAAGAAGTGAGGAGATAAGGGGAGCAAACGCTCCTTATCTCCACCAACAAGCCGCGGATCCGTGGCTTGGGCCACGGATCCGTGGCCAAGTGGCCAAATCCTGGTGGAGAATTGACTAGCGTGGACTTTGGCTCCCTTTTGTCTTGCTGGATTCTCTGTTTCAGCTCCTGGATTTGACGAAACGACCTTTGATTGTTGGCTTTAACCACTTGATCTGAAAGATTCATTTCAACAGATTTTCAACCTCTCTTATTTGCCAAGATCTGCCTTGATTTTCCTAATTTTGAATTTATTCTAAATTAAATCAGAATTTGATGGGCTTTTGGCTCGTTTCTCTTTCCTATCCTTTAGCAATAGGCCTGCATGTTATAAAGAAAATAGGACATATTAATATGATTTGTTTAGATAATAACATGGTAATGTGACAATTGTATGCAATATATGTGACCGATTAATGTCGAATACTGTCTTCAGATCTGCTAAGTGATCGCCTTTGGCACGGCTTTTTCACTGCAATATCGTCAACATAGCATTCCACTGTTTACGTATATGCTCGTGAAAAATTGCATTCATAGCTCTTTGGTATATTACCCCCGTGTTCTTTAATCTGAAAGGCATGACAATAAATAATATACCCCAATGGCGTCCTGAAAGATGTATGCTTCTTATCGTCAGGGTACATCTTGATTTGATTGTATCCCGAGAATCCATCCATGAAAGACATCTGTTCGAACCCACATGTGTTTTCGATCATGACATCTGTAATTGGGAGGGAAACTCATCTTTAGGACATGCTTCATTTAGATCACGGAAGTCAATGCAACTCGAATCTTCCCATTCTTCTTGGTAACACAGGGATGATATTGGCTACCCAATCAGGGTGTTGTTCTTTCCTGATGAAACTGGAGTCTATAAGCTTCTTGACTTCTGACTGGATTGCTTTCATTATCTCTAGACGAAACTGTCGCTACTGTTGCTTGATGGGTTTTCGCATCCGGATTGATGTTGAGGCGATGCATAGCCACTTGAGGATCAAGCAGGCATATCCTCATAGTTCCAAGTGAAAACATCTATATACTCTCGCACAAGAGATATTAGATCTCCTTCTCAGAGGGTGATAAGCGTTCGCTTATCAACATGGGCTTAGGATTTGCCTCATCTCCCAGATTGATCTGGATAACCTTATCCTCCGTTGGTGATTTGCGTTTTCAAAGCAGATATCCCAGAGAGTGTTTAGGTGTTTGATCCAAGGATCTATATCCGACTGGATCATTTCTCTTCATCTCCATCTTCCGGGTGGCTTGTTGAAACCATGTTTATCGAAAGTTCTTTGAAGATGCTGCCGACATGACATCTGAGTCCCATGATGACGTGTCTGACGAGTGATCAGAGGCCAACGAGATTGGAGTTGACATATAGCCTAACCCCCTGCGAGTTTGATGATAACAATCAGGGGCTTTTCCTTTTTGAACGAAGATTGAAGCAATGTTCTGTCCTTTGCCAAAGTGCAAGCCAGGACCACTTGTCAGGTCGTACCCCATGTTCTCTACCATTCTGAGTATATTTGTCTCATAATAAGAGAATTGAGGAGGCTCATTCTTGCTTTCTGAGTCTTCGCGAGTTATTGGCTCAGACTTGATTCTTCCGAAGAGGATCGATTTTTGCCCTTCGCGTCTTGCTGGGACCAAGAATAAAAATCCTTGCGCTTCATGGACGCCTGATATACCGTGAGAGATGACTTCACCGGTACATGCAATGATGTCAGTGCATCTATTGTCGACCAGGGGTCATCATCTACATCGGTACTAGTATCTGATGGCACAAAATTAGAAGCAAACACAGAAGGTAAGCCAAATCTAATTCTTCATTAATATATCACTCGCCTACATCATTGGCGGTGTTATTGACATCGAGCGTATTAATGCTCGTTACAAGTGGATTCAGCTCCAAAAGACATTCTTCCTATGCCTCTGGTTCAATATCAGTTTCATTATCAGAGTTTGGTTCCTCTGACTGGGAGTTTCGTTCATTTTTAGAGAATCTTGTATAGGAGGGAGTTCGTGAAGTAGTTTTCTACCCCCTTAAAACGGATGTCTTTCGGTGATCAACATTCAGACTTTTCATCCCCGTCAATATACTTCATGACTTGATGGAGAATAGAGGGGACGACGGAGTTACGATAAATCCACGGTCATTCTAGTAGCAAATTGTAAGAAGTGTCGCGTTAATCATCTTGCACATCACTTCAGATTTTTAGGTCCCCAATCTGACATTTGAGTTAATCTTTTCCATTGGGTGCGTACTATTGGCGTTGAAACCATAAATGGTAGTTTTGGTGGGCGCTCAAGCGGTGAGGGGGATCCCCAAGTGCTGCATGACCCCGGCGGGGCATAATGCTCAATGTGAATCCTGGATCTACCTGTATGCGGCTCACTTCAGACAATCCAATGTACCCTGTGAAGTACATGGGCCTATCATGTTTCCCCTTAACCTGCATGTCGCTTGGTGTGAAGATTATGTAGGGGGCATGTTGAGAGGCATGGAGGCGGTCTTCTTGATCTTCCTCTTGTAGTTCAGCTAGAACCTGAGCCATGAAGACCTCAACATCAGCTAGAGCTTCTCTCAGAGCTTCTCTTATTGACCTAGATAGTCTCAGGAGTTCGTAAAGGGTGATTCTGGCCGGAATGTTAGCCAGTTTAGCCAAAATATTAAAGCGGTAACGTGCGTGGAGTCCCTTCCGCTTTGTCTTCAGGAGGGCTTTGGCGTACCGAATCTCCTTTTGCTTCTCCATGGGTTACTTTGGGGATTGCCTGGTTGGCTCTGAGGTGGGTTAGGCAGATTTGCCACCATATCCTCGTATTTCTTCAGATATGACTGACCCGAACGGGTTTCGACCACGAGTAGTGTATTCAGCTCGGCCGCAAGGATGATTGTCTTTCTCCTCTGAATCAGTTAATGAGGGACATCGGTTTCTTCTTCTCAAAAAGAGGCACAAACCATATTGGGCGAATCTTTTGCTTTGCCTTGGACTTCCTGTTGGTATAGTAGTCCACTATTGGCCTTTGATAAAGTCGGGATGAACCCACATGATCCCTCCTTGAGGAGTAGGGATAGGCACGAGAACTTTCTCCTTCTGGTGGTACGGATCTATATTGATCATTCTTAGTTCCCCTTTCAGGATGGGAACGACTCCTGCCGGTGCTAGAGGTTGATCCCCGAACTGAAGAATAACGTCATGTTTACCGTCACTTTCTTCTGCTCCAGGCGGAGCTTGAGCACCTCTGCATCAATCAAAGCTTGGAGGATGTCTTTGAAGATGTATCAGCTCTTGGTAGGGTGTCCCAGCATCCTGTGGTACAAGCAGTAGTTGGGATTGTCAGTCTTGTCGACCTCCTTGTGATGTCTGGCTTCGGGAAGCTTTAGTATGTTGCTCTTATTGAGGACTTGAACAACGAATCGACATGTTCATCCTTAAAGAGTATTGTTTGTTGGCGCGTGGCTGACTTGAAGAACTACCCCTTCTGGTCAGCTGAGGTTCAACGGGAGACTTCGTCTCTGTCGTCAATGTGTCTTTCCTTTTCGATTGGAAAGATGCTTCTGGCATGCGCCTTGTCGACTTTTCGGCCCGGGCTTGTTTTCTCTTCTTGCCCTAACCTTGGCGACAGTCTCCTCTGTCTGTTCACCTTGCTGGACCAACTGCTTCCGAATTATGACGGCATGTTTCCACCAGGGTGGCCAGGGTCATACCTTCAGGGATCGGAGCGCCATATTCTGAAACCTCTGCACAAATGCTTTAACTGACTATCCTTTTTGTTGCTTCGTTGCCAGGAGAGCTGGCATGGTGATCTCTGAATCGTCTTCGAAGAAGCGTGTAAGGAAAAGCTTCTCTAGGTCTCCCCAATTCTTGATGGAGCCTTCTGGGAGCTTCATGAACCATTCGAAAACGAGTCCTTTTAGAGTGCCGATGAACAACATGAAAAGATGGCATCATTTGCTACTACATTCCCTATCTGAGACTTGAAGTAGTAGATGTGTTGGTTCGGTGACTCCTTGCCGTTAAAGGCCTATAAGGTTAGAGCTTTGAATTAGGAGGGTAACGGGACAAGATCCCACTCAACCGAGTACAACCAGACCACTCCTGCTTCTGGAAGGCCTTTTCGATTGGTGAGGACTCTAAGATGCTGTTCCAGTTTATTCATCCTTTTGGAATGAGTGCACCCATTCTCTGAATTACCTCCCTCTTCGGATGAAGGCTTGGGTGACTCGGAGTTAGACTGTTCCTCCTCTTCGGCAAGCGCAGAAGACGAGCTCTCCCCTTCCTTCTGTTTGCCCTTAGACTTCATAGAAGGAGTTTTGGCTTTCAGCTTCTTTCTGCCCGCAAGAAATTGTGAAATCATCTGCTTGAGGGTGTCGATAGATTCCTGTTAGGCGCGAATCATATCGAGTTATTCCCTCTGGGCCTGGGCTTGCTATTCAAAGCGCCTAGCCATTTCTTCAGGAGTACTTGCCATATACGCGAGGGCTTCCCTCTCTACAGAAGAGTTCGAGCATGCGATTCCATAATGGCAGAGTGTGACTCACTTACTTCAATGCCCCGGTCTAGGGCACTGTAGTCAATTGGGGCTACCACGCCAGTTTTAAGTGTGGGTATGCCAGTACACTCCTTCCGGTTTAGCATCAGACTCATCAGAGCTGACTACCGATTGTTTTTCCCTTACTTCTGCTTGGAATAGTGCTTGAACCCACCATGTTCGCAATAACTTCGGTATACTCCGTATTAGAGAAAGTTCTCCTTGTGCGGGAATGACGCCATTTGGCTGATCGGGAGGCTGACGTTAGTCGTCTGAACGCCGACCTGCTTACTTGTATGTGAGTTGCAATGGCATTCAGAGAGCATTGCTTTGATGAGCATTCACAGCAGTATGATAGAGTGATTTGATGAGCACTCCTCTTCTTTGTTAGATAATCCCTTAGATCTGTCCGAGGGGGATCGAAGAGACCAGCCTCGAGTTTTCGAAGGCTTCCAGACCTCTGAAAGCTAACCCTTGCGTCACAAACTTGAGACACAGGGTTCAGAGATGCGGAGCTCATGTTCTTTAGAACAGACGCGGCTCTAGCGTTTGGCTTTAAATGCGGGTCTCGTGCCTCTACAGAGAAGAGACGCAAACTTTGCGTTGCTAATTATCGCATTGGGCCAGCGACATTTGGGAAATGCGGACTCTTTAGTCCCGCGTTCTATTGAAGAGACGCGGGTCTCATGCCTCTGAGAAGAGACACGGACCTCGCGTTACTGATGTGGCATTTGAGATGCAAAGCCTCAGAAACGCAAGCTTCTTGAGCTTCGCGTTTTGGTCTCCAAACGCAGAGTTTGCGCGTCCAACGCAGCTCAGAAGGGCGCAGGCATGAGCCTTACGTTCTGTACATGTTTGACAGATAGTTGTTCCCTTTCTTGCGTCTGTTGTTGATGTGCGCTTCGCCTTTGTCGACGTTCGGCATTCCGGTTACGCTTCACGGGTTGTTAGGAACCCCTGGTAACCTGGAGCTGAGGAAGAGGAAGGGTGTGGTCAGATTGACCATCAGTGACACTAGCCTTGCGGGTCTCCGGGAGACATTGGCTCATGCTACGCAAGCGATGCGGCCAAAAATGACGTTGCATGTGCAGGCCATCTTTGTAGAGGTCTCTGAAGGACTTGAAAGCGAACCTCTGAAGGGATTCTGCGGTACTGCTGCGCCACACTAGGGTTCTTGGAGCCAGAAGAGAGGAACTCTTTATATTTTGCCTGGTCGAATTCCACGACAAGTGATTTGACCGTTCTTCCATGAAGGTGACGTCACCTTGCACCACGACTTGCTCATCAGTAGAGAAAGTAGTCCCCAACGGAGTCCCATCTCTTGTTTGATCGGAAAAATTTGGTCGAGAATGTGAATCATAAAATTTCCTTGAATTAATGAAAGATTACAACAATCTCAAAATTCTGATTACAAGAGAGGAGAGATGTTCAAGCTCAAATCTTCTCTTTGTTTAATGCTGGGTTCTTGGACAGTGAATCTTGTTTTCCATTGACCGGGCGAACGTCAGTGTCTTCTGGGAATCTTCTCTTCGGATTATGGGCGGAGTAGCACAACTCTTGTCCCAATAGAATTTCAAAGAGACTTGGCAATAACTTGAACTCAGCAAGTTGATAGAAGAGTTGAACTCTTTAGTATTCCTCAGTTGAAGATTCTAATCTAACTTCTCCAATTTGATCCCTCTTCATTAGCAAACTAAGCTATTTATAGGGATTTCAGAGGTAAAACTGTCTCCTAAAAATCCTCCATAATGGGGGTTAACTCTCCTCATTACGTGGGCAATAATTAACCCAGTAATGAGGCAGTTATAACCGAGACGCAGGGATTCTCTGTAGTTAAAACAAGGGCTTCGAGCTCGTATTTTGGCCTTCTATTATAGTATTGTTGGATGCCGACTCGAACCTTGCTAGACACGCTTCAAATTCTGTTAAACGCGAGCTTCGATCTCTGCGCCTTGGTATTGTATAGATGGCTGAGCGCGGCTTTAGGCCTGCTCTTGGCCATTGCATTGAAGCAGAGATGCGGGCTTCGACCCTTGCATCTTGGTGTTGCAGTGATGCTGAGGCGCGACTTTCGAGCTCTACATCTTGACCATTGCAGTGATGTTGAGACGCAGGCTTTGACCCTTGCGTCTTGGTACTGCGCGAGTGGCTATAATTAGCCTTACGCTGGAGTATAGACTCAGCTTTTCTGATGATTGTCCTCAGTGATTTTTAGACAGTCCACACTTAGCCGCTTGTTGTTCTTTGGTCATAACCAAATCGCAGCATGATGCTAGCAATAGAATTCCTCCACATATGCAGTGACAGTCCTTGCACCTTACTGACAATGCTCAATGATTATATAAAGTTTGTTGATTGTCGGGTGGATGAAATCTACTTTGAAAGAGTTGCTTCATGCATCTCAATATCACCACGGGTGGTCTGCTTGATGTCTCCTTGATATTTGTAATTGATCCCACCATGCAGCTCCTTCTCCCTTGAGCTTGTATACCACAAACTTGACATGCTTCTCTTCGGGGACATAAGCCATGTCGAAGAACTTCTACCCTTCATAGACCCAGTTCAAGAAAGATTCGA